>JAQQAC010006904.1:5451971-5485864 GCA_029783875.1 Phataginus tricuspis | reverse complement strand
GTGAGGTGATATCTCATTGTGGTTTTAATCTGCATTTCTCTGATGATTAGCGATGTGGAGCATCTTTTCATGTGCCTGTTGGGGATGTCCTAGTTTCTAATTCTCTGTAAGACACTCTTTCTGGGAAGTCCTGAAGTGCTCTGTGCTCAGGGGTAACCATAACCATAGTGACTGATGGCTAAATGCTTCAGGGTTTACAGGACAAAAGGAAAGCTCATCCAATGTGAACTGTGACATCCTTCTGCAAGCTCAAACATCATCAGGCATGCTGGGGGATCCAGGAAAAGGCAGCTTATGCAGACAAAACCAGGAGTTCTAAAACCAAGCCAAGCGGGTTACTTCCCTTTCCCTGGGCAGAAACTAACACAAGGTGCTCTGTGTCATGTACGTCTCTGGGCCCACCAGGAGCAGGACTGCTGAGAAGCCTGGCTTCAAGTGCACAGTGTTTGAAGGCCCAGGGCACTGACTGGGACAGGTGATGGGGGTTGGGGTGGGAAAGGTGCTCCCCCAAACTTGGGATACCTTCTCAGGGCCTTGAGTGAGGCCAGGCTCTGCTGTGTTGTGTTGGGGTCCTGAGCTTTTCACAAGAGGTTTTTTAAAGACTTGAAGGATGTTGCTGTCTATTCAGTACAGCACTGAACTGGGTATCTCTAAATGGACACAAAAACACTGGAACGTAAGCAGGATACTGTCCTTAAAATGCCAAAGGGTGGTGCTCTCACAGAAAGCTGTTGCTGGGCAACAGCAGATCAGAGTGCCTGGAGGGGTGGCGCAAGGACATCCCCTTGGGTGGACAGGCTGGTAGAGGCCCGGGTCCCCAGGCAACTATTTCTTTTTTCTTTAAATTGAAGTATAGTTGATATGTAGTATTTTATTATATTAGTTTCAGGTGTGCCACATAATGACTTGACAATTTTATACATTCCGGAATGCTCACCATGATAAATGTAGCTGCCATCTGTCACCATACCAAGTTATTACAATATTGACTATATTCCCACGCTGTGAGGAAGTATTTCTTGAAGATAGCAGAATGGCTTCGGCGCTTGAGCCCTTGGTGGGGGGAGCGTTTGTGGGGTGGGAATCTGGTTGGAGGGGGTGGTATCCTGGGGACTTGTCTTTGAGTTGGGTTATAGGAAAAACACACCACTTTAAATTAGATGATGCACTTTAGTGGGGGTCATGGGGTGAGCTCTGGGGAGGTAAGGCCCTCCCCACTCCCTGTAAGCCACATCTTAGATCTGCCCCTGATAGATCAAAGAACATCAGAATATTCTGACCACCTCTTCCCTCTCTGCTCCTGAGTCAAAGAAGTCAGGCCTGCACAATCCTGCCAGGACTTCATTCTTCCCGTTTTGAGGATTATTATTTGATTGATTGCCTCCTTTATTCATTCAACAAATATTTTATTAAGTCTGCTGCTTAAGGACACAGAGGAGAGAAAGCAGTTTGCATCTGGTAGCTGGCCTCAAGGAGTTAGCGTTTTTATTCCATGGGTGTCCTGAAATATTTAGGCCCCAAACACAACTTTTTTTTTTTAAACCTAAGTGCTTTCAAATACTTCTTTGAAATGTGGGACAATTATGCAAGCAGGGAAAAAAAAGCATCTAGAGCAAATATTTAACTTTGCCTTTGGTATGTTGGAAGTCACTGGCCCGTTCAAATCTTTCAGGCATGTCCTGTAAGGTTGTCTATAATATATAATATTTTTTCCACGGGGAGACACAGATTGGGGTTTTGCGTAGTGGAAGGTTCCCAATGCTGGAAGCTGTTGTCCTACATGGCAGCCCGGATGCTGACTTGATCCTCTATTCCTGAGACTGGGGGTTGTGGGCAGGAAATGCTCTTCCCCCCAGAATACTGGAACACTCCGGATAGAGAAACCTCCAGCGCCCACTTGCAGACACACAGCTCACACAGAGTAGTTACCTGTGAATTATCAGGATCTTGTGAAAAGTTATTAACTGATTGTTCATGCATCAGGGTGGGAGGGGTAAATCGACCGCGTCGCTGCTCCCGTGGGAGCCCGGGGCCAGGGGATCCTGGCATCTCCCTTGGGTTCTGGCGAACCTAGCGATCCCAGAGTCCTAGATAATAGGATTCCCGTGCATGTCGGAGGGTGCCTTTTCGCCTCTTGGCTTCATCTGGGCGGTTGGCTTTTACTCCCCCACACCCGAATCTGAACTTGGCTGGACACTGCTCTGAGCGTCCTAGGATGGAAGGAGGCCTGGGAAGCAGATGGCAGCGGGTCTCCAGGCACTAAGTTTTCCTGCGCTCTGTAAACGCTCTGATGTGCAGTCAGCCTTTGTATTTCCTAATTCTATTAACATAAAATACTCTGGGCCGGCAGCCGGCTGTGTTCCGGATAATCGCGCAGAGTGAACCGGACTTCAGAAAATTAAGGGACTTTCTGGTCCGCTGGCTGCTGGGGAAAAGGGGGCGGCGGGCCACGCCGCCGGGGCGGGGCGGCGGCTGGAGGCGGCCCTGGGCGCCCGCCGTCTCCCGGGGTTGCTACAACAGAGCGAGCGGCCGCCGCGCGGGAGCGGGCCGGGACAGGTGCGGGTCTGCGGGCGGCGCGCGGGGAGCGGGGCGGGTCGCGCACGCGGGGCCGAGCGGCACGAGGCCCCTCCCCCACGCTCGCCAGCCCCAGCCGCCCGCACCCGGCGGAGGGGGGGACCCGGCGGCCCGGCGCGAAGCCCCCATCCCGGCTGAGGCGCGGGGCGGGGCTGCGGCGTCCCTCCCCATCGGCACCTGAGCGGCGGCGGCGGCGGCGGCGGCTCCCGCGCTCTGGCGGGGCTGGGTGCGGCGCCGCTCGGGTCCCCGCGGCGGAGCCAGGTGCGCGCGGACGCCGGCCGTCCCTGGGGGCGCTCCGGCGCGCCCTGACTCGCCGAGCGGCCGCCGGAGCAGGTAAGGCGGGGACGCGGGGCGCTGCGGGCGCCGGACGGGGGTGGCTGGGCACCCCGCGCGGCCCGGCAAGGACAGTAGGTGGGCCCCGGGTGCCTGACCCTGCTCACCAGCTGCATTTTGGGTGCGTCTGCATTCCAGGAGCCCCAACCGTGTAAGCGCCGTCCAGAACCCATAAGTGGCTGGGTGCGGGGGTTGGGACAGGGTTCCGCGCGTCCTGGTGGGGGTCGCTTCAATGTGGAGACCCCTACCCCGGGATTCTGGAGTAGGGGCTGGTTTAAAACGGTTTGGGAGCGGCGTGGGCGCAGAGCGCAGGAGCACCCCATGTGTCCCCTTCGCCCATGAAGCCCCTCACCCTCAGCGCGCGGAGCGCCTCCCCTGGGGCAACGCAGGTGGACCTGCCTCCATCCCCCGCCGGTGTCTCTTTTCTCTAGGTCGGGGGCCTCCACCCTGGGGACTTGGGCCCACATGCCCGGCGGAGGAACCGGCATCGGGCCGCCAGGGGGCGCGCGGGAGACGGGACCCAAGCCGAGGTCGCAGGGTCCCTGGAGACCCTGCTGTGGTCACCCGTCCGCGCACCAGTGCCCAAAGACCCCATCCAGAGGCGCGCGGGTGGAGCAGCGGGCTCGGGAGGCCGGGGCCGATTCAGTCGGTGCACGCCCGGGGGCTCGCGGGTTGGGCCCCCCGGCCCCGGGGTCGCGCAGAACACCCTCCAGGTGCTGGGCTTCTGCCCGCAGCGCGCGGCGGCCTGGGTTGGGGGGCCCGGTTGGTGCAGGTAAGCGGCCCCCGCACCCCGCCGCCGCTGCCCGTGAATTATGCAGGAGGCTGGCACTGGCGCGCTCGAGTTGCTCAAGTTTCCCTGGCAACTTTCGCCCGGGCATCGCTCCTCCCGGCGGCCGGGCAGCTCCGCCCGCGCAGCCGGTGGCCCGGGCGTCTCCGCAGGGCGGTCAGGACTGGAGCACCTGGAGGCGCCAACCGCTCACTCGCCACCTGGGCTGCGTCCACCGGATTGCGCAGGCAGGTGCGACCTCCGCCCAGCGGTGGAGGGTGTGGGGCCCGTGGTGGACCTCCGTGAGAGTTCGGAGAGTGTGGCTCCGTGGGAGAGCCTCGCCGCCCAGGTTCGGAGTGTGCGGGGGCCGGGGTAGACCTCGCGGCCCAGGAGGTTGGAGGGTGCGGGCCCGCGGCGTGCCGCCCTCCCCGCGGGCCAACACTGCTTGCAGGCGAGGTGGTGTTTCCGTATGGCTGGGGGCGCCAGAGGGAGCGAGGCGAGTGCTCTTGACCGTGGGCTTTCGCGGCGCAGCTTCTTAAAGCGACCGTGGGCGGCTGGTCTCAGAAGGCGCCCGGGCAGCTTAGGTGAGAGCTCAAGCCGCGGTTCTGGGGGGCCTCGGGGCCGGCAGCGGTGGGAGTTCTCAGAGGCCGTCTGAAAATAAAGTGGTTTCCACGTGGAAATCCGAGGTAGTAAATTAGATAGTTAAGTGACCTCTTTTTGTTTGAAACTCAAGTTGGAATTAATGAGGTCAATCTGCTAATTAAATTAAGCTCCAGGAAGCGGGGAGGTAATTTGGGAAGTCTTCCGTCGGGGATGGCTCTGTGGCCTGTACTTGGGGCTTGGCTGGCCCGGCTGCGGGGAGAGTCCACGGCGCCCTGCCCCTAAATCACCAGTGGTGACGACCTGTGCCTTGCGGGCACCTGGGCCGGGCACCCTGGGGGGTTCCGGATGTCCAGAACAGACCCTGGAGGCAGCCGCTTTGGGGGAACCCGAGTTTTCAAACCACTCCCAGGTGCTAACAAGGCTGCGTTTGACTGTGCCCACAGATGGGGCTCAGCACAAAGTACGGGGAAGTCGATGTGGCCACGCTAAGCAGGGGTTAGTAAGGGTTCTCTGTGGATTTTTGCCTAGGAAGTCACCATGGCCTCAGGAGGCTTAAGGGAGATCCTTGTTGAAATAGGAATTGGGCTGTTGAATAGTGGCTAGTGTAAAACTGTAGGGGAACCATGTTTTAAAGGAGGGGTCCCAGTGTTATGCTGAGGACTAATGGTTTCTCAAGAAGGACGAATGGGTGGAAGGGGGGTCTTGTGCCCCCTTTGGGGGAAGGTACCATCATTCAGGCACCTAAAGGATCCCTTTCTGACTGAGGTGATGCTGCCTGTAGTGGTGGTCCCAGGGGACACGGTCCACAGCACGTTGCAGCTCCCATCTGGGGCTGAGGGGGTATTTCTGCGGGATGTCTCCCTTTTGCTTTAGAGAGCCCATTCATCCTCGGGGAGTCTCCCACAGGCTTTGGGGGCTCTGCGAGTGCTTGGGGTTGTGTGCAAGGCCCCCAGCTGACATGGAAGGGGTCACCATTCCATGTGACTTGGTCCAGGCCCCCCTCTTTGGACCCCCTGTCTATAAGCCCGGACCATTGAGGGTCGGAGGTCAGATGGTAGGAATGCTGCCAGGCGGAACGTCTAGTTCTGAGACAGCACTGCATTGTATTTTTCACCAGCGGTGGGGAAAAGATGGGAGAACTTGAAATGGAAAAACATGCCAGCAGTTGACCAACGTACAGGAAAACACTAGTAAACAGAGTTTTTTTAATAGGAAAATAATTATTTATATCACTTGCTTTATATCTAAATACATAGTAGAGCAGTAGCTTTCTGATGTCATCTTGGCCGAGAAACGGGGTCAGCAGGACTCAGTTTGGGAGTTGCCAGGGAGGCCAAGGTGGGTACCTAACCTATGGAAATCTGGAGGTGAGGCTCCAGTTTGGATTCCAACCCCTGACTGCCGAACTTGCGTTTCTCTGGAATTCCAGCTTCCTGGAGCTTTGTAAACTCAAGGCCCAGCCTCGCCCAAGGCTGTCTGATCTCGAGCCTAAGAACTCCCCCTCCCCCTGGCACCCCCACTGGGGAAGCACGGAGGGTGGAAGGCGGGGGGTCGTGCCTTTCCAGCCTCTTCAGGACCTGCAGGTGTCCTGAGCCTGAGGGACGGAATGTTCAGGATCTTCCGCCATCAAAGTGGTCTTTGGAAAATGTATGGAATCCTCTGCTTTGACAGAGGGGTGCTGGTTGAGAGGTGGGGAGGAAAGCCTCCCAAACAAAGGCCAGACTTTTTTCATCTTTGGAGCTTCCAGCCCTTCACCTGGGCACTGGTTGAAAGACTGTGGCCTGATTGGGTGACAGGCTCAGACCTGGAGCCGGGGCCAGGTGACCCCATGACCTGGCCAGGGCATCTGGCCTGCCCACCTGAACGAGGGGCCTGCCTTCTCTGCAGGTCGGAGGTGATGTAGGAGAATCTGATTTTCTCTGCATTTGCATAAAATGGGTTGAACCAATAGTCACTGGCAGGCCAGAGGGCTTCCAGGCTAGTGGGGAGAAGAGAAGGGACAGTGGGATGTGTCATGGTAGAGGTGACTTTTGGGGCTTCAGGGCACAGAGAGCTTCCCCAGCCCAGTCTGGGGGATAAGAGATGGGCGATGCAAGAACTTGTGGAAGAGGTCTGGACTGTCTGGTGGTTTCTTTGCTTGCATTGTCCTGGGACCTGGGCAGAAATGGTCTATTTGTCCTTCCCAGGGTGGGGCCGTCCTGACAGCCAGCAGCTGCCACCGTGACAGCCAGTATTCTTCCTTGCTGAGTGCCTTCAGCCGGGCATCCTTTGCCCTCTTGCTATGGACGAGCTCATTCAGGTCTCCCAAAACTCCACGCGGGGAGCGGTGTAGCTGATGATTGATCGCTCTCCTGGTGCAGATCAGGCCATCTGCCATAGGCCTGGCAGTGAGGGCCAGGGAGCCTGGCAGCCTCGCGGACAGCCAGCCCTTAACTGCGCCCATCCCCATGGCTAGCACGCCCACCACCCAGGGAGAAAATTCACCCTGTAGAAAATTGCTTCCCGTTACTGCAAAAAGGAGCTACGGTCAACACACCGAAGTTTCTCATCAGCCTCTTGATGTGATAGGTCTTTGTTTCTTTGAAAGTGGATTCAATAAATGTTTTGAATTGGCTAACGAATGTTAATGTCATCTGTTCCAGGGGTAGTATTGAGGTCGGCCTTTGGGGACCAGGAATCTGGCAAGTTTCCCGCATCATTTCTGTATGCAAAATTCAGCTCCCCAGCCACCCTGGAACAATCCCCCACTGAACGCCTTTACTAGACTTACTGTGCGTTTTTAAGCCAACATCTAAAATTGTCCTTCATAGGCTTGAATATTGGCAGGAGAGATATAGTCTCTCATCTGAGAGGTCACTCTTGACATTTTAAAGTAATTGCTCCCCAACCCTGCCTGGGCCCTCCCAGTAAAGCCACGGTGACTGGACACCCACCTTTCCTTGACAGATGCTGAAGGAGCTCTCCAGGATGTTCCTTGTCCTTGTTCTTGAATTTGTGCTGCCTCTTCCTACAGAGAACTTTATGCTAAGATAATAGACATCCATGCTTGTAAGTCTTTTATTAATCTATCTAGCATATATCTCTGCAAGGAAAATATACAACATGACTTCTCAAAACGTTTCCTGCGATCTCAAGTTGATTAACTATTTAAAAAAACCACTTCAGGATTGAGAAAGCGGTCTGCTCAAACCCTAACTACGGTTCTGATTGTTAGAAATGGAGAAAGGTGAGTGTTAGGGACATGCATCTTAGCTGCAGGCAGCGGGTGTTTGGCTTTGTTTGGTGTGGGGAGTCCCGTCCTGGGGCCACCCCCCCACCCCACTCACCTTGAGGCTGAGAGGGGGCAGGAAGGCCTTTCTTACGTAAAATGGGAGGGGCTGCCAGAAAGTCAGCCTGAAGGCCTTAGTGCCTGAGCAGACTCTGGAGCAAGGGGCTCCCCTTAGGCTGCGCCCCTGGAAAGGGTCCACATCCCAGTTTGAAACGTCCTGTCGGGGAGAAGAGAAAAATGGGTAAGAGTCTGCCCCGTCTTCAAGGTCCTCCTGGGGGGGTCCTGACCTGGGGACAGTGTGGACACCCAGGCGACAGTAGAGACAGATGATGCCACCTGCGTGCGTCCCACGGGTCGGGCCCTGCAGACTGGGGTGCCCACCCCAGACTGTCCTCCCTCGGGGTTCTGGCCGGTGAGTCCCACTTCCTCCCTGGGCTGTGCAGGAGGAATCAGAACGGGCCCTGTCTGGGCTGGGAGCCTGCACAGTTGGGCTGGCCAGGTGCTTTCCAGGGGCTTTGAGAGCCCCTGGGGAGGCCTGACTTTGATGAAAGAAAGGAAGCAGCAGCCAGGTGGTTGGGTCCCAGGAGGCCCGGGGCCCATCCTGAGCAGAGCAGAAGGCCGGTCAGGGAGGAGGGCACGGGGTCCCTGCCCAGGGGGAAGGGCGGCGTGGTGGTGGGGCACTTTGGCCCTGTCGTTGTGTTGGGGGGTTGAGTGTGTTCTTTTGGTTTTCGTACCTGCTGCGACCAAGGATTGAAGGGTAGAGACGCAGTAGTCAAGCGGAGCAAAAGTTTTATTTGAATATACTCTGAGGGAGGAACGGGAGAGTCAGGGTAGACAGAGGCAGGGAAAGCTCACTGACCGGAACTTGCGAGCCCAAATCCGAGCTCTCAGCTGCCCCTCCCCACTTACCTGAAGTGGGACAGAGAGAAAGGCTTTAACAACCACATGCCCCAAGAAAGGGGACTTCGGGCGGCCTGGGAGAGGAGGCGCGCTGAAGGGGTCAGGAGTCTGTCTTTTAAGGCTTTCAGGAAGGGGGCAAAGGGCGGGGATGGGGGTTTTGGGGCGTAGGCTTGACGCGTGGTCTCGTGATGTCTCTCTCTCCGGGGAGAGACATTATGTCACCATCCACAGCCCGTCCTCTAGATAATTCTGTAGGATGACTTCCTGTTCTTCTCCAAGACAGTGTTTCCCTCCAGCACTGGGAACATAGCAATGAAAACTGCTTGCTCAGCCTTAAGATAAGGTGGGTTATTGTCTGATTACCAGAGAGTATGTTATAGGACTCTTACCTCCTAACTCCCTGGTTTTTCAAATGGAATCTTGGCCTCAAGATGGAGTCCATCCTGTTCTGACCATACTGTTTATATCTCAGCATTTTCCATCCTAGGCAGGAAAGGTTCACCATGATACGTGTCCCGTGCCCCTGACCCATCTCACCTGCATTAGCTAGAGCAAGTCTCAAGGTCAGCCCAGATTTCAGAGCATGTGGAATGAACTCATATTGCAAAAGGTGTTAACTCTGAGCCCTTTCTGGCTCTTTGGTTTTATCTGATTAACTCCCTGTGTTCTTGGTTGGGTCCCAGCCTCTTTTCAGCCCGCTGCTGATATCTGTCTTTCTGCCTAACAATCATTCCCCCGCCCCCAAGGTTCTGGGCACAGCCACTCCTGTCTGGGGTTTTCTGCCCTCTCCTCCGGATTGTTCTCTTTCCTGGAGTTGATGAAGTGTTCTGTGCT
Organism: Phataginus tricuspis; assembly: GCA_029783875.1. NCBI lineage: Eukaryota > Metazoa > Chordata > Mammalia > Pholidota > Manidae > Phataginus > Phataginus tricuspis. The sequence goes on along the minus strand of JAQQAC010006904.1, from coordinate 5,476,586 downwards.
GGGGGCCTGGCAAGCTGCAGGCACCTGTCCCACGTGGTGTGGGCCCCAGGCTGACACTGCCCTTCATCGGGCAGACAGGTCCCCAGGAAAGGACCTGGTCTTGCTACTTTGTATCTCAGGGTCCTAAAGGGGCACCAGGAGTGGGGTGTGGCCTTGGTCGGCCCTTGGGGATGTTTGTTGACTAGAACATATTGGCCAGGCCAGTGGTGAAATAGCAGACTTTTCCCTCCAACTGTGTATTCAACTCCAGGAAGTCCCAAAACCAGTCAGGTCACTCTGAGGTTTTCAGACTTGGGCCTGGCCCTGTGGCTGCATTCAGCCTTGGCAGTTCTGCCACAGACCTTTGGGATGTCATGTCCCTGGGCAGGTGACACGGGAACATCAGTCCGCCATGATTGCACCCTTGCTGTTTACTGAAGCTGGGCTCGGGGCGACTGGGTGGGGGCAGCAAACGGCTGTGCTTAAATAGTGATTTTGTCCAGCATGGAGTTCAAAGAGAGCTGGGAATGGCATTCCTGAAGGCAGTTCCGGTGAGGCCTGGTGCGTGCTGTTAATAATTCCCCCAACACCAGGGCTGGCGAACACCGCATTCCTGCTTTCCTAGAGCGACTGCATGGTCCAGAAGCATGTGGAATTAGGAGACACAGCCAGTGGCTGGAGGAATGGAAACATGGCCTTGTCTGTCCTGTGGCTGCCTAACTTTTTTGTGTTTCCATTGTTTGGGCTCCCTTCTGGGGATGTCCCAGGCCAGAGTGACCGGCGGGGTGAGTGACCGGTGGGGGTTTCTGTCCTGAGTCTGGCAGGATTCCTCCTGGAATGACACTTGTCTCTGTCTTTTGATCTGCCTTATTTGGACTGTTGGGGATGGACACCCTCTCAAACCAGGTTAAGGGGGTGTGTCTCGGGGACATGGTGGAGGTAGCTCATATCATCACCCCCATTTTCCAGGTGAGCAAACCGATGCAGAGGGAATGTACCTACCCGCTGGTGGTCACGTGGTCGAGCCGGGCCCCTATCCCAGACAGCCACCCCCTCCACTCTGCAGAATTCCACCAGTCCCCCCTCCAATCAGCTCCCTGGGGATGTACACGTTTATTCTAACGATCACCTTCAGGAGGAGTGGGCCAGGGTAGCACCAGGCTCTCAGACTCTCCGTCTAAGGACTCCTTTACCATCTTCAAAGAGTTTTTAAGGCTCCCAGAGAGGTTTTGTATATGTACACCTTATTTATTAATATTTATCCTGTTAGAAATTAATTAAAAAATAGTTATTAATATATTTTAAAATGATAATAAACCCATTACATGTCAATGTAAATAACATGTTTTTATGGAAAACAGCTCTTTTCCAGAGTAAGAAAAGCCTTAGAAGTGTGGTTTTGAGGCATACTGTTGCAAAGTCTCTTTACTGTGAGGTTTAGGGGAAGATAGCTGGAGTCTTGTATCTGCTCTGCATTCAGCCTGTTGGAATATCACATGTTTTGTAGCTTCTGGAAAACTCCATCATACACTTGGGAGAGGGGAAGAGTGAACAAACAGCTAATATCTTAGTATTATTATGGAAACGGCTTGACTTCACAGACCCCCTGAATGGACAGGGGGCTCCCCCGGGGTTCCTTGGACATTGGGAACTGCTGGAGGAAGCATGGGACCAGTGACATGGACAGGGTGTGGGTTTGAAGATGGCTTTTACCTGTAGTTGGGTGGATGGTTCCAACATGTGTCCCTTTTCTTGTCATTCCAGATGCATCTGTGATGTTTAGCCGGGGGCTCCAGAGGGTCATCAGGTGGCAGAGGCCGGGGTGTGGGCTGTGGGCTCAGGGAAGGCAGGCAGCTGCTTCCATCCACAGCTGGGGTTTGACGGGATGAGGTCAATTAACTATTAAAGATGTGACTTGTGTATCCGATGTCACCAAAAGCTAAATTGTGCAGTGATGACAGTTGGGGGACCACGCAGCTCCTTTGACAGCTTTGGAAAGACAAGAAGGCTGTTTTCAGTGCGGTGCCTACATGTGGAAGGAAACTGCAGAAGCGTGAGGTATCAGTGGGGACAGCCACCTGGAAGGAGGCAAAGTTTGCCCCACGGAGGAGAGAGCATGCATGGCTCTGGAAGCAACGATGGAGTGGGTGTCCTTGCAGAGACGGGGCTGTGGATGCAAAGGGGGGCTGCAGACAGACGGCCCCTCTGGGCCTCGGCCCCCCAGGTCCTGGGCAGGGAGCACACAGCTGCCATCACTCAGCCGTTGGCCATCTGGGCCGTGCTGGTTTGGGTCTGTCTGCCTGGGCATTTTGCCAGGTCAAGCTGGGGGTGAAAATTGTCCCTGGGAGCTAGAGGACAAGAGTGTGGGGAAAGAGCCTAGGATATCCTAGACTGGTCCCTGTCCCCAGCTGTGCCTGTTACCCACTGTGGTGAGAATGTCCACCAGCAGTGGCCTGGCCCTTCCCTGCCCTGCACTCCCTCTGGGCTCCTTGGTAGAGGAAGCCGCCTGGGCTTTGGGAATCAGAAGGAGAAGTTGGTCGTCCAGCCGTCCAGGTGCTCAGGGGAGATCCGGGTACTGGGCACCGAGCTGCCCTGGGCGTTAGTTGATAAGGGCCATTCGCCCTGGCTTGGAGGAAGGGCCTGATGTGTGGCTCAGTGACTGAGCTCTGTCATTTCTGCTGGGTGTGTTGGGGACAGCAAAGGCAGCCTTTCAGAATGAGACTGAATGCTTTGCAGACAGCGACTCTGCCGTTACCTGCCCCATGCTGTCCCCCAAGCCTGGGTAGATGTTTGTTGAATGAGTAAGTCATAGAAGTAGGCCTTGGTCACCAAGTGCATAACTGAGCACCACCTCTGTATTTTGTCCTTGAACCACCGCCAGCCCCTGTTGGCGGTAGGCAGTCTGAGCTCCCTGCCCGTGCTAATGACATTGGAGGAGCGGAACGGCGAGCAGACTCGTGGTTATTGGTGTGTTGGTTCAGGTGTGGTTTAAGGTCAGCCTTCGGGTTTGGGTTTGTTCCAGATTAGCTTTGTGGCTGAACAGTCCTTGGCCCTCATGACTTCCTTCCAAACTTGAGTAACTTCTTGTCTCCACTCTAAATAACAGGCACGCTTTTCAACCAAGCTCATAATGGCATCAGAGGACATCTCGAACATTCAGGAAGAGCTGAGCTCACGCCTGGCCCTGGGGTGTCTTCTGTTCACTTCCTTCCCAGCTGGGAGGGGAGGTCGGGTGGAGGCTGAGAAGAGACTCAGTCCAGTTGATTATTTGTCTTTCGGGGTGTTGATTTCTTGAGTAACATGAATGTGCAAGGTCCCCAAGTGGGGGTACAAGGTTGATGTACCCTCAGTCTCCCAACTTGCCCCTAGGAGAATCAGGGGCCTGCAGGCCCCCACTAGAGGCAGAGGCCTTCTCCGAGAGAGGGGATGTGCTCTTACCTTCCAGCAGGCCTGTTCCCTGTGGCCCCCGTGGGAGGGGGACACGGGGACGGAGGGGACCAGACGCCAGACAGCTGTCCCTCCTTGGTTCTCTGTCATGCACTCAGACCCGAACGTCACATGTGTTGGTTTGGCATGTGTCACCTGCCCCCTCCATTGGAAGGTCAGGAGGGCAGCCCCCTGTCCATCCGTCCTGTTCATCAGTGCATGGCGTGCTCCGTGGACGTGTACCACCCTGCTGGCACTGCCTTGACTTGCTAAAAAACATAAACCAATCTGGTGGAGATACGGTTTATATGCCATACAACCACCTACTCATGGTTTGCAGTTCAGTGGAGTTCATGTACTTGGAGTTGTACAGCCATCATCCCCACAGTCACCTTTACAGCATTTTCATCTCCCCAGCGAGAAGCATCCCATCCTCATCCCTGGCCCTGGCCACCACTCATCTACTTTCTGCCTCAGTGGATTGGCCCGTTTGGGACATTTCAGATATGGAGTCATACACTTAACGGCCTTTTGTAACTGCTTTGTTCACTGAGAATACTGTCTTCAGGTTCATCCATGTTCCGGCACACGTCGGTGCTCCGTTTTTATGGTTGAATAAATACTCTGTGTATGGAAACATCCCATTTTATTCAGCCATACATCAGTTGGTGGATATATCAGTTTCCACATATTGGTTGTTAGGAATCAGGCTGCTGTGAATATTCAAGTTCAAGTTTTTATGTGGACATATGTACGGGTTCAATTTTGGTGGGTAATTTACCTGGAGTGGAATTGCTGGGTCATGTGGTAACCTTTTGAGGTGCTGCCACACCATCTTCCAAAGTGGCTGACCCCCGTACATCCCAACCAGCAGTGTTCAAGGGGCTGATTTCCACACCTCCTCGCCACCTCCTGTTATTATCCATCTTTTTGGCTATGGTCGTCCTCGTGGGTGTGAAGTGGCATCTTATTTTTTATAATCTACCTGCTCTCATGGCTAATGACGTGAGTATTTTTTCATGTGCTTGTTGGCCGTTTTTATGTCTTGCTTGGACAAATGCCTGTTCAGATCCTATGCTCATTTTTAAATTGGGGTTTTGTCCTTTTATTATGAGGTTGTAAGAATTCTTCAGATAGAAACCCCTTATCAGATACATTTGATGATAATCTCACCCATTCTGTGGGTTGTCTTTTGCACTTTGTGATAGTGTCCATTACAGTATGAACATTTTACATTTTGATGAAGACTTTCTTTTGTTGCTTGTGCTTTCAGGGTCACATCTAAGAAGGGTCTGTCTATGCTGAGGTCATGGCAGTGTATGCCTGTGTTTTCTTCTGAGAGTTTTAATACTATCAGCTCTTAGGTTTAAGTCTCTGATCCATTCTGAGTAATATTTGTGTTTGGTGTGAGGAAGGGATCCAACTTCATTCTTTTGCCTGTAGATGTCCGGTTGTTCCAGCACCATTGGGTGAAAAGATGATACTTTCTAATCGAATTGTGGTGCTCTTGTTGGAAATCAGTTGACTGTAGAAACATGGATTATTTCTGGACTTTCAAGTCTATTCCTTTGATCTGTATGTCCATTCTTAATGCTTACTGCATTGGGTTGCTTACTGTTGTTTCGTAGTAAGTTTTGAAATCAGGAAGGGCGAGTCTGCTTCTTTCAACATTGTTTTGGCTATTCTGGAGTTTCCATTTGAATTTTGGGGTCAATTTATCAACTTCTGCAGAGAAGTCAGCTGGGAGTTGACAGGGATGTTTTTAAATCTAGCTCATTTTGGAAAGTATTGCCATCATAACAATATTAAGTCTTCTGATCCGTGAACACAAGATTTTTTTCCCATTTAGTTAGGTCTTTTGTTTCAGATTATAAATTTCCCACTCCTTTTGTTAGAGTTATGCCTAAAAATTAAATTATCCTTAATATTATTGTGAATGAAGTTGGTTTCTTCATTTCATTTGCAAATTGTTCATTGCTAGTGTATAGAGGAGGTACAATTCATTTCTGTATGTTGATCTTATATCTTATAATCTTGAGGAACCTTTTGGTTCCTATACTTTTTTAGTGGATTCCTTAGGATTTTCTACATACAAGATCATGTCATCTTCTAATCATTTTACTTCTTCCTGTCCAATTTGGATGCCTTTATGTCATTGTGTTGCCTTAGTGCCCTGGCTAGGACCTTCCGCACAGTGTTGAGTAGGAGTGGAGAGAAAGGACCTCAGTGTCTTGTTTCTGATCTCAGGGTGAAGCATCTAGTCTTTCACCATTAATTGTGATGTCAGTTGTGGGTTTCTTGTCAACACCTTTTATTGGGTTGAGAAGGGTCATTTATATTCTTAGTTTGTTGTGTGTTTTTATCAAGAAGGGGTGCTGGGTTTTGTCAAGTCTATGGACATGGTAAACTACTTTTTGTCCTGGACCGATAAGGGTGTGTTACATTCATTGATTTTTGGGTGTTGTACCACTTTCTCATTCTTGAAATAAACACCACTTAAGCATGGCTTATAATTTTTTTTATTAAGGCATTATTGATATACACTCTTATGAAGGTTTCACATGAAAAAACAATGTGGTGACTACATTTACCCATATTATCAAATCCCCACCCATACCCCAATGCAGTCACTGTCCATCAGTGTAGTAAGATGCCACAGATTCACTGTTTGCCTTCTCTGTGCTACACTGTTTTCCCCGTGATCCCCCACACCATGTGTACTAAACATAATACCCCTCAATCCCCTTCTCCCACCCTCCCCACCCGCCCTCCCACACCCCTCCCCTTTGGTAACCACTAGTCCCTTCTTGGAGTCTGTGAGTCTGCCGCTGTTTTGTTCCTTCAGTTTTGCTTCGTTGTTATACTCCACAAATGAGGGGAATCCTTTGGCACTTGTCTTTCCCCGGCATGGCTTATAATTTTATATGCCGCTGGCTTCAGTTTACTAATATTGATCTTTTTGCATGTATGTGCATAAGAGATAATGTGTAGTTTTCTTGTGATGGTATCATATTAATATGGGCTTCATAAGATGAGTTGGGAAGTATTCTTTGCTGTTTTTTGGAAAAGATTGTAATGAATTAGTATTTAATTCTTTAAATGTTTGTAGGCTTCACCAGTGAAGCCATCTGGGTCTGGAATTTTTTTTGTGTGTTTGAAGTTTTAAATTATTAATTTAGTCTCTACTTGTATAGGTATAATTGAGATCTTTTATTTCTTCATGAGTCATGTTTGTTAGTATGTGTCCTTTTCATCTCAGCTGTCTATTTGCGGGCATGTAATTCTTCATAGTGTTTTACAATGCTTTTTATTTCTGTGAGGTTGGTAGAAATGTCTTCTCTTTCATTTCTTGAGTTTGGTAATGCGTGTCTTTCTGTTTCTTTGTTGGTCAGGCTAGCTAAAAGTTTGTCAATTTTATCAGTCTTTTCAAAGAACCAACTTTTGGTTTCACTGATTTTTTTTTCTCTGTTGTTTTTCTCTTCTTTTTTTTTCCATTCACTTTATCCTAACCTTTATTAGTCCCTTTATTCTCCTAAGTTTTAGTTTGTTGTTCTTTTTCTAGTTTCACAGGGTGGTGAGGTAGGGCAGGGAAATGGGATGAGGGTCAGGCCACTGTAAAATTTACTTACCCTGCAAAAAAGGCCCAGCTTATTCTTTAACTTAATCTATAGGCTGTTTTCCCTCTTCTTCCCTCCACTTAATCAATTAAGTAACTTTGTAACCAGGACAGGAGACAGACCTCCAAAGTGTGAATGAGCATATGTGGATAAAGAATGCTGAGATCTGGACCAACACAGTCACCTAATAACCCTGTTCTTAAGACAAAACTTCAAAGGAATTATGAATCACCTGTGTACATCATGCCTTACGCTGACCCCGACCTGAAAGGACCTATAAAACCCCAAACCCTTAGGTGCGCCTGCTCTCCGAGGCTGCCCACACTCCCCCTTCTTGGAGCATGTACTTTTTAAAGCCTTCTCACCGCCCAACTTCTTAAGTTTTGTCTCTGCGCTCTTCCAGTGGTATCCTTGCCCCTCTGCTGTTTCACTCTGTTTCCCAGACTTTGAGCACAAGTTCCCACTCTCTCTGTCCTTCTTCAGATATGTAGGGAGGGGTTCCTGAGGGCTCTGAATTGGGCTTGCAAGTTCCCCTCACCTGGCGGTCCGGGCAGGACTGCCGCTGGAGGATCACGCTCTTTAGCAAGCCAGTCCCCAGATCTCCTTTCTTTGCCCTTAGGAAGTTCTCAGAACAAAATCTCACTCCATCCAGTCCTCTGTGGCTCTCCCAAATCCTGGAGGGGTAGGGGCTTTGTTCCCACACCATGCAGATCCAAGTGGACCCTGGATGCCAGGTGGCCGTGGCTTTAGGAGTTGGCAAGGGGTCTGCCCTGTGCCGAGCAGGAGTTCAGTGGGCTCCCCTTTCCTCCCTCCGCTCTTCCTCTCTCTCTGCTGCCTGCACCGCAGCTGCCCTTCCCTGCTGCTCTCGCTTTAACGAATTCCTTCCTTCCCTACACCCGTTGGACCTAGAGAATTCTTCCTTGTTCAGAGTCAAGAACCCTCCCCGGTCCAGGTTGAGATTTCACCTAATGTGCAGGCAGAGATCTCCCCAGCCACAGCTGCCTGGCAATAGTGGGAGGATAGGTTATTGATTTGAGATCTTTTTATTATTGACACCTGCAGCTATAAATTTCCTTCTGCTTTGGTTGTATATCATGTTTTGATATATTTTGTCTACTTTTTACTCATTTCAGAATGGTTTCTGATTTCCATGTGATTCATTCTCTGACCTGTTGGTCATTTAGACATGTGTTTAACTTGCACAATTTGTGAATTTCTAAAATTCCTTTGTCTTAACAATTTCTAATTTTATTCCATTGTGGTTGGAGAACATCCTTTGTATGATTTAAATCCTTTTATATTTACTGAGGCTTTTTTATGGCTTAGCCTGTGGTCTGTTCCATGGGCTTTCTGCTGTTCCAAGGGTATTCTGCTGTGCTTGGGTGGAATATCCTATAAATGTCTGTGTAGTTGCTCTGGATTCTTGGGGTACAGCAATAAACCAGACAGACAAATATTCCTACCCTTTTGGGTCAGCCTTCTAGCCTGGGGAGACTAATGATAAGTAAGAGAGATAATAAGAGGGAAAAGGAGAGCTTGGCTAGCGAGTGTGGGGGTGAGGGGTGGTGGCAGTTTTAAATAGTGCCTGGGTGAGCCTTATTGAGAAGCTGGCATTTGAGCCAAAGACTTGAGGTGAGGGAAGCAGTAAGTGATAAGTGAAGAATTTAATAGAAAATGATATAAAAACGCTTTTGCACTTAACTTTTTTTAAAGTAGTAAAATATATACATAACACAAAAGTCTACCATCTTAACCATTTTGAAGTGCATACTCCTTGGCATTAAGCATCTTCACGTTGGCCTGTAATCATCACACCACCATCTCCGAACTTTCCATCTCCCCAAACTGAAACTCTGTCCCCACTAAGGACTAACTTCCCCTCCCCCTCCCCCAGTCCCTGGCGCCCACCGTCCTTTCTGTCTAATCCGACGACTCTAGGGACATCATCAGAGTGGGATCAGACAGGAGTTGTCTTTTTCGTGACTGGTGTGTGCTGCTGAGCATAATGTGTTTAAGGTACATCCGAGTTGTAGCAGGTGTCAGAATTCCCTTCCTTTTTGAGGCTGAGGAATATTCCACAGTGTGTGTAGACCGTATGTGTGCATAGACTTATCTGCTGATGGACACTGGGGTGGCTTCCTCCTCTTGGCTCTGTGACTGACGCTGCTGTACGTAAGGGCGTGCCCCTGCTTTCAGAAAGCGTGTTTTCTAGCAGTGACCAGCCTATCAGGTCTGGGATCCCGAAGCTGAGACTGTCCTACCCACTCACCTCACCCAGGCTGCCTTATCACAGGAAGAGGCCTACCTTTCTTCTTGGGTTGGGGCAAACAGGGGTGACCCCATAAGTTGGAGAGACCGTGGAGCATGGCTCCTCCCCATGCCAGTGCCTGTCCGCCGAGGAGGCTGGGGGCTCCTTCTTCAGAGCCCGGTGTCTCGCCTTCATGGGCTCAGCCCAGGTCTAGGAGGGTGCTGGCCAGAGAGCATAGCAGGGAACCAGTGTGTCCTGCAGAGCGCAGCTCACTAACTTGCTGGGTGCTTTCTGTTGCCTCATGACCACAAGCACGGGATGGTTGAGGAATGTTGCACTGGGAGGTCGGAGGTCCTGGTCCAGCCCTTCCAGACAACACTGGGCCTCAGGAAAGCAGAAGGCCCTGGCCAGGGTGCCAGTGGGTTTCATGCTGGCTTCCAGGCCCCCCAGGCTTGTTCCATACCCACTGGCCAGTGTGGGTTGGTGTAGACTCAACCTAGACCAAGCAGAGTGAAATAATTTCTGGGGCTTACTTTCCTAAAGAGTGAGATGCTTACCTGCAGTATCCAGGAATAGTATTATTATTATTTAACATTGTTGCTTCACCTAGACGTACAGGATTCTGGCGCAGTCCCCAGGCTGTCGGGGTGAGCAGTCACCTGAAACGCCTCGCAGATTCCCCTGCCAAGTGTGACCTGGGCTTGGCCTGGGAGGAAATACCTCCACGGTAACAGACCATCTGGCCAGATAGACCATGTTCCACATTTCTCTGCATTTGGAGGCAAAAATGATTTCTTTACAAGAATTACTTACTTAATTGCATCATAATAAGTAAACTCTTGTTAAATATTTTCTATTAACAAGGCCCTCACATTAACTCTATCTTTGTAGGTAGCTTGACAAATTATTTTTTTGCTATATATTATAACCCCCATATTTTCTCATATCTGGGAGTTTGTTCCTTTTGACCCTCTTCACCATTTCACCCACTCCATCTCTCTGTATTATGAGGTCAGGGTTTTTTCTTAAATTTCACATATAAGTGAAATCATATGGTATTTGTCTTTCTCTGGCTTCTTTCTTTCACTGAGCATACTGCCCTCGAGGTTGATCCATGTTGTCACAAATGGCAGGATTTGTTCCTTTTTTATGGCTGAGTAATATTCCATCATGTACATGCACCTCCTCTCATCTGCTCATCCATCGACAGACATTTAGGTTGCTTCCATATCTTGGCTGTTGTAAATAATGCTGCCATGAACATAGGGTTTTCTTGGTTTGTCAGTTTTTGAGATAATATTTTCATTTTCTTTAGAGTAATACCCAGAAGTGGCATTGCTGGGTCACCTGGTATTTCTATCTTTAATTTTTTGAGGAGCCTCCATACTGTTTTCCATAGTGGCTGTACCACATTTTGAGGCAAAAATGATTTCTTTACTAGGCTTACTTTCTTAATTACGTCATAGTAAAGTCTTGTTAAATATTTTCTATTAACAAGGTCATCACATAAAATAACAAAACTACCTGCACCTTTGTAGATAACTTGACTAATTCTTACTACTATTATTTGTGTATTTTCTCCAGACTTTGTCAAAATTCATTTTTGGCCCTGCCTGTGACCCCCTGGAGTCTGCACAGCCTCTCTTTGGAGGAAGTATTATTTTGCCCATTTACAGAAGGGGATACTGAGGTCCAGAGAAATGCACTGACTGGGGTTTTGAGCTCAACTGGTGCCTTATGTGTTCTAGGCAGGCCAGTCCTGGAGCCAGGAGGGACGTGAGCATTGGCCTGGCCTCCCTACCAGCGGCACCATTGCTCCTGGCATGCCCAGGGACCCTGCTGGCCATCTGCAGACAGTCCCTCCCAGTGGGTGACAGTCAGCTGGTGTGCCCCCATTAACAAAACTGTTCCCTGTCATGCTGTGATTGGATAGGCCCTCTCCTTGGACTTCGGGAGGGGTGAGCAGGCTGCAGATGGGTTCAGCTTTTCAGACGTCCTTCTGACTGACTCGAGGGAGCCCAGCACCTGAATAGCGCGGGCAGAGTGAGTGTGTATGGTGTCTCACTGCGCTCTTCTCCAAGGCCATGGTGATGGGGCTCTGGAGGGTGTGGGCCATGTGGGGAGAACAGCCACTGGGGCAGGCCAGGCAGGGCTCTTGCACCTCTCTGTCTTACCCCAGAATCTTTGAGACTTTGGGGAATCTTTGGACTCTCCTGGGTATGTGCTCATGTCCTCTAAGTAGGTGATGCATTGGGTGCTGAGAGTCACTGCACTTGCCCAGCTCTGCCATGTACCTGCTGTGTGGCCTTAGGCAAGCCAGTTGACCTCTCTGGGCCTTTGTTTTTCTCATCCTTAAAATGAGGTAATAATATATCTCAGGCAGCTGTGAGCATTAAATAAGATAATTTACTTAAAGTGGAGCTGCAGTAAACACGTGTCCTGTGAACTGCTTCCGTTGTTGTCATTTGTGATGTCACGTCCCATGCCACGTGTAGGTGTTTGCGTCTGGAGCTCCCTTCCTCTGTGCCGCTGGGAATTCCCACCCTGGCCGTTTGTCTGTGGAACCTCTGGCCTGGGCTGTGTGAGTGTGGCAGGATCACGTGGGGCTCAGGATGGTGGGGAGACCGGGCAGAAACCCTCGGGGCCCCTACTGCCCCTCCCAGGGAGCAGGGACGGAGGGGGCAGGCTGTGCATCACAGGGTGGGTCTGGAGGGATTCCCAGCAGGCAGATGCCCCCACTTGCCTCCCCCAGGAGCTCCGGACACTTGGGCGGGGGTAGTGGGGTGTGCCATTCCGTGTGGGCCTCCCGGGCCTTGGGGGCATTTTCCTGACGGGGGTGTGCTTCTGCCCACCTCAAACTGTATCCTGCCGCCTGCTGTTGAGGGTCCTGGAAGGAGGTGGAATCACTGTGGATAAAATGAGAGTTCCTGTGGCCAGATTCTCACCTGGCCTTAGTCGGCTAGCTCACTACACATGTGTGGGCAATGCATGGTTATTGACTCTAGAGCTCCACTCTGGGCAACACGGTGGCACGGCTGCAAGGCTGCAGGAGAGCAGAGCAGAGGCTGGAGTGGTGGCAGCACTGAGGACAGAGGCCCAGAGGCAGAGACCAGCTTGCTGCATGCAGACTCGCTCTGAGTGAACAGGATTTTAGTGATTGACCTGCCACCATGGAAATAAAGTTGGGTATAACCCTTTCATCCCAGGAACGTTTACTGTCATTTTCTTTGATCACACTGCATCCATAGTGAACTTGCCCGGGACTGAAACCCATTGGCAAGACAATTGGCGAAGTCGGCAGGGTTCATTGGTGACCAAGAAAATAGACAGGCTGCCCTTATGGAAGGAGGGTTTCAGCAGGCTGCACCTATGGAGGGGGAGACATTCGAGTGTCCCCCTGTGGACATGTGGCGCTGTGAGGGGGTGGAGGACTGAGATCCGCCCCAAGAGAAAGCTGACTATATGGCATCACTACAAAGTGCTGTGGCCCGAGAGGAAGCAGCCCGAGAAGCAGCAGTGAGGGGGTGCAGGCTGCCAGGTGCCATGGGGCAGGTGAAGGAAGAGGCCCGAGAAGGAGCGGCACGAGAAGCAGCAGCACACAGCTGCCAGGTGCCGGGAGGGGGGGGCCCGAGAAGGATGTAGTGGAGCAGTCAGCCCCAGAAATGGAGAAATGGAGGAGCAGAGGTTTGATGAACAGGTGGGGGTGGAGGCCCTGCCGGTGCCCGAGGCATCGGCCTCCTCCTCTCCTTGGTTGAGACCCCACCTGGTTGAAGAGCCAGAAGGACTCGGCAACTGGGTTCCTTCAGGAGAGGTGCAGCCCCCTCCTCAGGTTGTGGAGCACTCCACGCTCTGCTTCTATCGTCAGGCTCAAGCACAAAAGGAAATACGGTGTGTGTCTCGAAGGAAGAACTTAAAGGGCCCCGTGAAGGTCACGAGGACCCAGGTGGGGGTTGGTTTGAAAAGGCAGGAGCAGACAGAAAGAAACTGGATGACTGGAGCTGTGGCAATTGAGACCAGAGCAGCGGTTCCGGCAGCTGAAGATGAAGCAGAAGGCAGAGATAAAGCAACAAGATCGGCCTGTGTACCCACAAGACTTTTTGCTGGAGAGGCTGGAGAAGGTGGGTATTGTAAGGCCCACCCATGGTCCTTTTGGTTAACTCATTTGAATAGAACTGGTTTGAATACAGCCAGGATGACCACTTGGTGCCAATGGATCTCCTCAGGCTTGAGGGCTATTATAATTTGTGGTTATTTTTTGTTATTTGTATATTGTAGCCTCTGTTGTTGTTATGGAATTTGGTTACAATGCTCCAGCTGTCTTGCACGGGAACCGTTGCAGAGGGTTGAGGGCACATAGATTGAGAGGAGAGAATCCTGGAGGGGTGGAGTGTAGGTAAAATGAAAGTTCCTGTGGCCAGGATTCTCACCTGGCCCTGGTTGGCTAACTCACTATACATGTGTGGGTAATGCATTGCTATTGACTCTCTATAAAGGGCTCCGCCCAGTGCTCTGGGTGACACGGTGGCACAGCTGTAAGGCTGCAGGAGAGCAGAGACTGGAGTGGTGGCAGCAACGAGGACAGAGGCCCAGAGGAAAGCTGTGCAGGCAGAGGGGCCCAGGGGCAGAGACCAGCTTGCTGCGTGCAGACTCACTCTGAGTGAACGGGATTTTAGTGATTGACCTGCCACCATGGAAATAAAGTTGGGTATAACCCTTTCATCCCAGGAATGTTTTACTGTCATTTTCTTTGGTCACATTGAATCCATTAGTGAACTTGCCTAGGGCTGAAACCCATTGGCAAGACAGCAAGACAATCACTAAGTGATTTGATTAGGAGCCCTTTCCAGAAAGCCTGCATGATGGTGGGGTAGGGCCTTTGAGGTTGCACAAACCAGGGTAAACCCATTTGCCAGGAGCTGCCTGTGTGCAGGGATGACCATGGTACTTGAGTCCTAACTGCTGTGACCCATTTTCCTGGTCTGTAGAAGGGAGGTGCTGAAACCCACCCACTAAATAACTAAGGGTTGTGGCAGTTTACCCTGGCTGCATGACCATTTCAAACCTTAGGTTAAAGCAGTAGATGTTTATTTCAGAGCCAGGGGTAAGTGTTTTGCACTTGCAAGCCATTTGATCTCTCTGCAGCTTTGCTGTGCCGTGCAAAGGTAGTAAATGAATGTGCATGGCTGTGCTCCAATAAAACTTTATTTACAGAAAGAAGCTGGGGGCCACACTTGGCCCGTGGGCAATACTTTGCTGGCCCTTGACTTATCTCTGGATTCTGCACGTGGACCATTGAGCAGGGCTCAGCTGGACTTTTTTTGTGATCTGCTGGGATCATCAGTGGTCAGCAGGTGGGCAGGCCTCACTCACATGTCTGGAGCCATTCCTGTACCACCTGTCATGGGTGTCGCTGGAGACCACCCTGCGGAGGCTGGTGGATCCCCTGTGTGAAGTCCCGCCCAGCTGCTCTGTTACTGCTGCTCTCCATCCAGAGTGGGTCACGCACACAGTGAAAGCACCAGGTTGGGTTTCCTGCTTGTACTGGTCACCGTGCCCTGCGGTTCCGTGATTTGGCAGCAGTGGGTGTAATTATAACTTTGTTTCTGAGTAATTTCACCTGGTGACTGTTATGAAGCCAATTTCAGTCTGCCCTGGTCTTTCTGGTAACTGAGCTGGAGGCAGGTGTTTTGGGGACATGGAGGAGCCCAGCTGTGGGCGCCCTCCCTGCCCTGCGTGCCTTTCCGAGGAGCATGTCCCAGGAGGGAGCGGGGCGGCGGGGCAGAAAGGGGCAGACGTGGGAGCTGGGGCTCGGGGCTCGGCTTCTCCATCAGGTGGGCCAATCAGGTAAAGCCACTCCTCCCAGCCAGACTGCAGCCTTGTGTAGACAGACAGCGTGATGGGGAAGCTGTGTCCACCACTCGAGTGGCGCTCCACCACACCCTGCAGGCTGCAGACAAAGCCAAGATGACAGGTGCTTTCCTCCGGTCCTCATCCCCGAAAATGTCCACCTGCTCCTGTTTTCAGCTTTTCCCCTTTGCTCCGTGAAGTGAATTCTGAAGCTTTGTGAGCTGTTCAGAACCCGAGGTTCTTTTTTATGACTGAAGTGAAATTCACATAGCATAGGATTAACCGTCTAGAGGCATTGAGTGTGTCTGGCGCTGTGCAGCTAGCTCCTCCGCTGGGTTCCGAAGCTCTAGCTTTTATCACCCAAAAGGCGACCCGGTGCCCCTCCTCCCAGCCCCTGGCAGTCACCGGTCTGCGTGTCCGCTGCCCTCCCCATGCCTATCGTGGGCAGTCCCGGGGGTCGCCGCATTGTCCGCGACTGGCGGCAGTAGCCTGTGCCGGCGCGTCGTGCCTTGGATGGCGAGGCACGCCCAGCTGGCTGTGCCACTTTTTGCCGATGTGATCATTGGGGCTGGACCTCCGGGAGTTGCACGGTGCTGCCGTGTACACTCACACACCAGCTTTGGTTTGCACGCCACTTTTCACTTCGGGAGAGTCGGGCCTAACTCCGGGAAGGGCCTGTGGATTGGGTGGGAGGAGGGTATAGGCTTTCCTCTGCTGGACTGGGGACTGAATGGGGCACAGCCTGCCTGTGCTCGCCCATTCAGGCCCCGTGACTACGGAAGTGGCACCGTCCCCCATTCCAGTGGCATTGGACCAGGGCGGGAATCAGGCAGACTGACCCCAGAAACCCTGCCCTTACCTGGGTACACTTCTAGAAAAGGGCCTGGGGCGGCCCTCCGGCTCTGCCCAGGACAGCTGGCTCTGTGCCAGCGCTTCCTTAGGGCTTTGAGCAGCTCCAGAAGCTTTACAATTCGGATTCTATCTCCGTGGGGATTATGGCCACTTCTAAAAATAGATGCAGAGAGCTGAAGGCTAACATTTAAAAATAGTTCCATAATTGACTTATTCTCCTGGGAGGAGGGAGGGAGGGTGCCTCTAAAATGGATGCTTTTTAGATTTCCTAGAATCCAGTCCCTTTTTTCTTTATTTCAACAATTTATTGAGATGTAGTTCACATAGTATACGATACCTGTGTAAAGTGTACGATACTGTTTTTTAGTAAAATCACAGGACTGTGGAACCATCACCACAATCAAGTTTGAAACCTTTTCATTCCCCCACCCCAAAACAAACCCCATCCCTGTTCCCTCTTCTGCCATGGCAACCACTGATCTCCTTTCTGTGTCTCTGGATTTGCCTATTCTGCAAATTTTGTGTTCATGGAACTGGATGATACCAGGTCGTTTGTGTCTGGCTTCATTTACTGAACATACTGTTTCCAGGTTCATCCAGTTCCTCATTCCTTTTTATGGCTGAATAATATTCCACTGCCTGGATGGACCACATTTTATTCACTCACCAGGTGGTGGGCATTTAGCTTACCTCCACCTTTTGGCCTTTAGGAATAGTGCTGGTGTGAACAGCGTATACAGGTTTTTGTGTGGACATGTGCTTTTAATCAGTTTCAGGCATATGCCTGGGAGTGAGGCATGTGTCCTGGGTCACAGGGAAACTCTGTTCACTTTTTTTTTCATGTTTTTCTTTCCACAATATACTTAAAAAAAAAATTGCAGTTGTAAGAAATATGCCAGAGCTCTGCCCTGTACCCTCTTCCCAGGTTGCTCCAATATAATCCTTTGCGGAACTGTGCGACATTACCCCAGACCCCAGCAGTGATGCAGTCAGAATACAGACGTGCCCAACGTGAGGAGCCTTCTACAGCCTTTCTAGCACCCTCCCTCCTGAGCCCCAGGTCCTCAGCCGCTAATCTGTTCTCCATCTCTGTAGTTTTGTCTTTCCAGTAATTATGCAGAAAGGGAATCGTGCAGTAAGTAACCTTTGGGACTAGCTTTTTTCTCTCTCAGCATAACTCTGTAGACTGGAGCATGTATCCGGGGTCCCTTCCTTCCTAAGTAGGATTCCACGGCATGTCTGGTTCAGTTTGGTCCCATTCATCTTTTGAGGGACATCTGGGTTGTTTGCATTTTTGGCTGTTATGAATAAAACTGCTATGAACATTAGTGTATGGGTTTTCGTGTGGACATAAATCTTCATTTCTTTAGGAAAATTGCCCATGAGTGTAATTTCTGGGTCATATGGTCATTGCATGTTTAGATTTTTAAGAAACTGCTACACTGTTTTCCTGAGTGGCTGCAGCCTTTTTTTATTCCTACCAGCGATGTATCAGCAGGTCAGTCTCATTTTCTCACCAGCATTTGGTGCTTCTAATTTTTATGTCAGCCCTCTGATGGGCATGTGGTAATACTCATTGTGGTTTTCATTAGCATTACTTTAATACTAATGGTGTGGAGCGTCTGTTCCTGGGCTTATTTGCCAGGTAGCTGTCTTCCTTGGTAAAATATCTCTTGGATCTTTTGTCCCTGTTTTAATTGGATTTTTTAATTTTTGACTGTTCATTGTCCGGAGTCCTTTGTATCGTGGACACTGGTCCTTTACTAGACATGTGGTTTGCTAACATTCTCTCCCAGGCTACTGTGTATTTCCATTCTCTTAACGGGTCTTTTACATTTTGTTTTTTTCTGTGTGTGGATTGTGCTTCTGGCAACAAGTCTAAGGACCTGTTGCCTAATCCTGGGTGCTAAAGATTTTCTCCTATGAGAAAATGTTGTTTTCCTAAAAGTTAATTAGTTAAGTCCATGATCTGTTTTGAGTTAATGTTTGTATAAGGCTTCGGTTATGGTCATTATTTTGTCAGTCGACATCCAGCATCAGGTGTTCAAAAGGTAGTTCTTCCTCCAGTGAATTGCTTGTACACTTCTGTCAAAAGGCAGCTGGGTGTATTTGTGGGTCTATTTCTGGGCTCTCGGTTGAGGTCTAGTTCTGATTTTGTGCCTGTCCCTCCACCAGAACAACCTAGCCTGGATTTCTGTAGCTGGTTAATAAGTGGTGAAATTGGGAAGACTTGATTCCTCTTCCTCAGTTCATTTTCAGATTTGCTTTATTCTAATGACTTTGCCTTTCCACATACATTTTAGAATAATACCGTCTAGATGTACAGAAAAGTCTTGCTGGGACCTCAGTTGGAACTTGTATTCAACCTAAATGTCGGTTTGGGAAGAGTTGACATCTTGGTTGTGTTGAATCTTCCAATCCATGAACAGTCTTGTCTTGCCACGTCTTTAGATCTTTGATTTCTTTCACCAGTATTGTGTAGGTTTCAGCATGCAAGTCTTACATATGTTTTGTTAGATTTATACCTAAGCATTTCTTTTTTTTTTTTAAGCAATTTTAAGTGGTACTGCATTTTATATCTTGGTGTCCTTGGGTTTGTTACTAGTATGTGGGGATACAATTGACTTTTTATATGTTGATCTTATATCTTGTGACCTTGTTCAATTTATTCATTATTTCTAAGAGTTCCTTTTTTGTAGATTCCTTAGGATTTCCTACAATCATGACATTTGGGGGACAGTTTTATTTCTTCCTGATGTGTATGCTTTTTATTTCCTTTTCCGGTCTTACTGCCCTGCTAGAACATCTACCACTATGTTGAATAAGAGTGATGAGAGGAGACACCCTTGCCTTGAATCTATCATAGAGCGAAAGCATTTAGTCTTCCTCCATTTGGAATAATGTTAGCTGATGGGTTTTTGTAGATGCTCTTTATCAAGTTGAAGAAATTTCTTTCTTCCTATTTTTGGGATAGTTTTTGTCATAGATGGATGTTGAATGTTGTCATGTGCTTTTTCTGCATTGTTTGATAAGATGGTGTGATTTTTCTTTTTTAGCCTATTGATATAGTGTTTTACGTAGATTTTTAAAAACTATTGAATTAGTCTTGCATTCCTGACATAAATCCCACTTGGTCATGGTGAAAAGTCTTTTCACGTATTGCTGAATTCTGTTTGATAATATTTTGTTAAGGATTTTTGCATCTATGTGCATGGGGGGTATTGACCTGTGATTTTCTTTTTATTACTTGGTTTTTAGTATCAGGGTAATACTTGTTCCATGAAATGAATTGGGAAGTATTCCCTCCCATTCTGTTTTCTGGAAGACATTGTGTAGAATGGGTATTAATTCTTTAAATGTTTCGCAGAATTCTCCAGTAAAATAACTTGGGTATGGAGATTTCTTTTTTCTTACAAAACTGGGGGTTTTAAAATTATGTATTGATGTTCTGGGAAGATGGCGGCATGACTAGTGTGGGAGAAATCTCCTCCCCAAACCATATATATTTATGAAAATACAACAAATACAACTATTCCTAAAAGAGAGACCAGATGATACAGGACAGCTCCCAGCCTGTATCTACTCCTGAAAGGACTTGGCATCCCGTGAAACAGTCTTAAAGAGCCCAGCTGACATATGTGGCACCTACCAGTGACCACTTCTATTGCCATGAAAAGACAGAGGAATATGGTACAAACAAAGCTTATCCAGACCCAGACACCAGAGAGGGAGTCTGAAGGGATGGAAATGCACAACCTTCCTGAAAAAGAATTCAGAATAAAAGTCATAACCATACTGATGGATCTATAGAGAAATATGTAAGAACTGAGGGAAAAAGTGAGGGAAGTGAGGAAAGACAATGCAGAAATGAGACAGATGATCGGTGGGCTTAGCAGCAGACTGGACGAGATGCAAGAGACTGTTAATGGAATAGAAATCAGAGAACAGGAATACAGAGAAGCTGAGGCAGAGAGAGATAAAAGGATCTCTAGGAATGAAAGAATATTAACAGAACTGTGTGGCCGATTCCAAATGGAACAATATTCGCATTATAGGAGTACCAGAGGAAGAAGAGAGAGAAAAAGGGATAGAAAGTGTCTTTGAAGAAACAATTGCTGAAAACTTACCCACACGGGGGAAGGAAATAGTCTCACAGTCTATGGAAGCCCACAGATCTCCCAACACAAGGGCCCCAAGGAAGACAACACCAAGACACATAATAATTAAGATGGCAAAGGTCAAAGATAAAGACAGAGTATTAAAAGCAGCTAGAGAGAGAAATAAGATCACCTACAAAGGAAAACCCATCAGACTAGCATCAGACTTCGCAACAGAAACCTTACAGGCCAGAAGAGAATGGCATGATATATTTAATGTAAAGAAACAGAAGGGCCTCGAACCAAGAATATTGTATCCAGCACGATTATCATTTAAATATGACGGAGGGATTAAACAATTTCCAGACAAGCGAAAGCTGAGAGAATTTGCCTCTCATAAACCACCTCTACAGGATATCTTAAAGGAACTGCTCTAGAGGGAAGCACCCCAAAGGCTAAAAAGATGTTATCAGAGAAAATAAAATGATAGCAAAGAAAGCAGACCATCCAAATACTAACTAAAGGCAAAGAATAAAACACCTAGTATATAAAGAATGGAGGAGGAAGAATAAGAAGGGAGAGAAATAAAGAAACATCAGACTGTGTTTACATTAACAAGAAAGTGAAGTTAGATTGTTAGATAGTAAAGAAGCAACCCTTGAACCTTTGGTAACCACGAATCTAAAGCCAGCAATGGCAATAAGTACATATCTATCGATAATCACCCTAAATAAATGGGCTGAATGCACCAATCAAAAGACACAGAGTAATAGAATGGATAAAAAAGCAAGACCCATCTATATGCTGCTTACAAGAGACTCACCTCAAACCCAAAGATATACACAGACTAAAAGTGAAGGTATGGAAAAAGATATTTCATGCAAACAACAAGGAGAAAAAAGCAGGTGTTGGAGCACTTGTATCAGAAAAAATAGACTTCAAAACGAAGAAAGTAGCAAGAGATAAAGAAGGACATTACATAATGATAAAGGGGTCAGTCCAACAAGAGGATATAACCATTATAAATATATATGCACCCAACACAGGAGCACCAGCATATGAGAAACAAATACAAACAGAATTGATGGAGGAAATAGACAGCAATGCATTCATTTTAGGAGACTTCAACACACCACTCACTCCAAAGGACAGATCAACCAGACAGAAAATAAGTACAGACACAGAGGCACTGAACAACACACTAGAACAGATGGACCTAACAGACATCTACAGAACTCTGCACCCAAAAGCAGCAGGATACACATTCTTCTCAAGTGCACATGGAACATTTTCCAGAATAGACCACATACTAGGCCACAAAAAAAACCTCAGTAAAGTCAAAGATATTGAAATTCTACCAAACAATTTCTCAGATCACAAAGGTATAAAACTAGAAATAAATTTTAGAAAGAAAACAAAAAGGCTCACAAATACATGGAGACTTAACAACATTCTCCTAATGAATCAATGGGTTAATGACCAAATCAAAACAGAAATCAAAGAATATATGGAGACTAATGACAGCAACAACACAAAGCCACAACTTCTGTGGGACGCAGCAAAGGCAGTTCTAAGAGGAAAGTATATTGCAATCCACGCCTATTTAAAGAAGGAAGAACATTCCCAAATGAACAGTCTAAAGACACCATTACTGAAGTTGGAAAAAGAAGAACAAATGAGGCCCAAAATCACCAGAAGGAGGGACATACTAAAGATCAGAAAAGAAATAAATAAAATTGAGAAGAATAAAACAATAGAAAAAAACCAATGAAACCAAGAGCTGGTTCTTTGAAAAAATAAACAAAATAGATAAACCCCTAGCCAGACTCATTAAGAGAAAAAGAGAATCTACACACATAAACAGAATCACAAATGAGAAAGGAAAAATAACGACGGACCCCACAGAAATACAAAGAATTATAAGAGAATATTACGAGCATCTATATGCTAACAAGCTGGAAAACCTAGAAGAAATGGACAACTTCTTAGAAAAATACAACCTTCCAAGACTGACCAAACAAGAAACAGAAAAACTAAACAGACCAATCACCAGCAATGAAATTGAATCGGTAATCAAAAAACTACTCAAGAACAAAACCCCCGGACCAGATGGATTCACCTCTGAATTCCACCAGATATATAGAGAAGAAATAACACCCATTCTCCTTAAAGTTTTCCAAAAAATAGAAGAGGAGGGAATACTTCCAAACTCTTTCTATGAAGCCAGCATCACTCTAATACCAAAACCGGGCAAAGACCTCACCAAAAAAGAAAATTACAGACCAATATCCCTGATGAACGTAGATGCAAAAATACTCAACAAAATATTAGCAAACCGAATTCAAAAAGACATCAAGAGGATCATACACCATGATCAAGTGGGATTCATCCCAGGGATGCAAGGATGGTACAACATTCGAAAATCCATCAACATCATCCACCACATCAACAAAAAGAACAAAAACCACACGATCATCTTCATAGATGCTGAAAAAGCATTTGACAAAATTCAGCATCCATTCATGATTAAAACTCTCAACAAAATGGGTATAGACGGCAAGTACCTCAACATCATAAAGGCCATATATGACAAACCCACAGCTAACATCATTCTTAACAGCGAGAAGCTGAAAGCTTTTCATCTAAGATCGGGAACAAGACAGGGATGCCCACTCTGTCCACTATTATTCAACATAGTACTGGAGGTCCTAGCCACAGCAATCAGACAAAACAAAGATATACAAGGCATCCAGATTGGTAAAGAAGTCAAATCGTCACTATTTGCAGATGACATGATGTTGTACATAAAAAACCCTAAAGACTCCACTCCAAAACTACTAGAACTAATATCTGAATTCAGCAAAGTTGCAGGGTAGAAAACTAACACACAGAAATCTGTTGCTTTCCTATACACTAACGATGAACTAACCGAAAGAGAAACCAGAAAAACAATTCCATTCACAATTGCATCAAAAAGAATAGGAATAAACCTAATGAAGGAAGTGCAAGACTTATACTATGAAAACTACAAGACACTCCTAAGAGAAATTAAAGAGGACACTAACAAATGGAAATTCATCACATGCTCTTGGCTAGGTAGAATAAATATTGTCAAAATGGCTATACTACCTAAAGCAATCTACAGATTCAATGCAATCCCTATCAAAATACCACCGGCTTTCTTCAATGAACTGGAACAAATAATTCTAAAATTCATATGGAACCACAAAAGACCCCAAATAGCCAAAGCAATCCTGAGAAGGAGGAATAAAATGGGGGGAATTACGCTCCCTGACTTCAAACTCTACTGCAAAGCCACAGTAATCAAGACAATTTGGTATTGGCACAAAAACAGACCCACAGACCAGTGGAACAGAATAGAAAATCCAAACATTAACCCAAATATATACAGTCAATTAATATTTGATAAAGGAGCCTTGGATATACAATGGGGTGATGACAGCCTCTTGGCAAAACTGGACAGCTACATGTAAGAGAATGAAACTGGACTCCTGTCTAATCCCATACACAAAAGTAAACTCAAAATGGATCAAAGACCTGAATGTAAGTCATGAAACCATAAAACTCTTAGAAAAAAATATAGGCAAAAATCTTTGGATGTAAACATGAACGACTTCTACATGAACATATCTCCCCGGGCAAGGAAAACAAAAGCAAAAATGAACAAGTGGGACTATATCAAGATGAAAAGCTTCTGTACAGCAAAGGACACCATCAGTAGAACAAAAAGACATCCTACAGTATGGGAGAATATGTTCATAAATGATGTATCCGAGAAGGGGTTGACATCCAAAATATATAAAGAACTCACACACCTCAACAAACAAAAAGCAAATAATCCAATTAAGAAATGGGCAGAGGACATGAATAGACACTTCTCTAAAGAAGAAATTCAGATGGCCAACAGGCACATGGAAAGATGCTCCACCTCGCTAATCATCAGAGAAATGCAGATTAAAACCACAGTGAGATATCACCTCACACCAGTGAGGATGGCCAACATCCAAAACACAAACAACAACAAATGTTGGCGAGGATGTGGAGAAAAGGGAACCCTCCTACACTGCTGGTGGGAATGCAAATTAGTTCAACCATTGTGGAAAGGAGTATGGAGGTTCCTCAAAAAACTCAAAATAGAAATACCATTTGACCCAGGAATCCCACTCCTAGGAATTTACCCTAAGAATGCAGCAGCCCAGTTTCAAAAAGACAGATGCACCCCTATGTTTATTGCAGCACTATTTACAATAGCCAAGAAATGAAAGCAACCTAAGTGTCCATCAGTAGATGACTGGATAAAGAAGAGGTGGTACATATACACAATGGAATATTATTCAGCCATAAGAAGAAAACAAATCCTACCATTTGCAACAACATGAATGGAGCTAGAGGGTATTATGCTCAGTGAAATAAGCCAGGTGGAGAAAGACAAGTATCAAATGATTTCACTCATATGTGGAGTATAAGAACAAAGAAAAACGCTGAAGGAACAAAACAGCAGCAGACTCACAGAACCCAAGAACGGACT
>JAQQAC010006904.1:5418922-5451871 GCA_029783875.1 Phataginus tricuspis | reverse complement strand
CTGAAGGAACAAAACAGCAGCAGACTCACAGAACCCAAGAACGGACTAATAGTTACCAAAGGGAAAGGGACTGGGGAAGATGGGTGGGGAGGGAGGGACAAGGGGGTAAAAGGGGCATTACGATTAGCAGATGTAATGTTGGGGGGGGCACGGGGAGGGTTGTACAACTCAGAGAAGACAAGTAGTGACTCTATAGCATCTCACTACGCTGATGGACAGTGAATGTAACGGGGTTGGTGGGGGGACCTGATGAAGGGGGTCGTTTAATAACCATAATATTGCACATGTAATTGTAGATTAATGAAAACAAAATAAATAAAAAAAATTATGTATTGACCTTCCTAAATGGTTATAGGGCTGTTCAAATTACCTCTTTCATATTGGATGTGTTGGGATAGTTTGTGTTTCTTGAAGAATTGACTTATTTCATCTATATTGTCAAATTTATATGTGTAGAGCTGTGTGTAGTGCTCCTTTATTATCCTTTTGATATCTTCAGGGTCCATAATGATGTCCTTTATTTTGTAACTGGTGTTGATAATTTGTGTCTTTTTTTTTTCAGTCTTGCTAGAGTTTTGTCAATTTTATTGACTTTTACAAAGAACTGCTTGTTTCATTGATTTTTCTCTTTTAATTTTCTGTTTTCAGTTTCATTTTTTCAATGCTTTTTGATCATTATTTCCATCCTCCGTCTTGCTTGGGTTTATTTTCCTCTCCTTTTGCTAGCTTCTTGAGATGAGAATTAGAATTTGATTTGAGATTATTCTTTTCTTCTAATGTATGTATTCAGTGCTTTACATTTCTATCTTAGCTCTACTTGTGTCCCATAAAGTTTTATATGTCTTATTTTTCCTTTTCATTCAGTTCCATGTATTAAAAATTTTTTTCACTTGAAACTTTTTCTTTGACCCATGGATTATTTAGAAGTGTGTTGTTTTAGCTTAAAATTATTTAGAGATTTCTGTTACCTTTTCTGTATAGTTTCTAATGTGAATCTCTTATAACCAGAGAATATGCTCTGTATGGTTTCTCTTCTTTTAATTTGTTGAGATTTGCTTTGTGGCCCTGGATGTGTTCCATGAACACTTGAAAAGAATGTGTATTCTTTTCAATGTTGGGTGGAATATTCTATAAATATCACTTAGATCCTGTTGGTTGGTGGCGTGGTTGAGTCCTTCCATATCCTTGCTGAATTTTTCTGTCTAGTTATTCTATCAGTTGTTGAGATGGGGTGTTGAAGTCTACAAGTATACTTGTGAATTTGTCTCTTTTTCCTTTAAGTTTTTGCTTCTTATATTTTGCTCCTCTGTTATTTGGTGCATATGTGTTTAGGGTTGCTATATCTTTCTGCTGGATTGCCCTTTTGTAATTATATAATGTTCTCGGTGTGGTAGTTTTCTTCTGAAGTCTACTTTTTCTAATATTAATATAGCCATGTCTACTTTCCTTTGGCTACTGTTTGCATAACTTTTTTAAACATTTTACTTTCATCCTGCCTATGTTATTGTATTTGAAGTTAATTTTTATAGACCTCATGTAATTGGGTTGTCTTAAATATTTTTTAAAAATTGCTCTGGCAATCTCTGTCTTTTAATGGGTGTTTATTGTCCATTTACATTTAATGCAATTATTGATATGTTAGGGCTTAAATTTGCCATTTTGTTTTTTGTTTTATATTCTCTGTTTTCTCATTTTTCAACTTTCTCCTTCCTTTTTGTGGGTTATTTTTTAGAATTCCATTTTGATTTGTCTGTATTTTTTTTGAGCTTTGTATAGCTTTCTAACTGATTGCTCTAGGCATTATATTATGTACACATATCTTTGTCACCCATTTATTGTGATACCAGCTTGAGTGAAATATGCAAACCTTACCTCCTTTTATGTCTCTTACCTTCCCCTATTTATAATGGAAATATCTTAACGCTTTCTCTACATACACTTAGAACCAAATCAGATTGTTTTTAATTTTTGCTTCAGCTGTTAAATGTAATTTAGAAAATTTGAGAGAAGGAAACCTCTTGTATTTATCCATATTTTTTGCTTATTATGTTCTTTTTTCCTTCCTGACGTTCCATGATTCCTCTTTTATTGTTTCCTTTCTGTTGAAAGAGTTTCTTTAGCCATTCTTTTAGGATAGGTCTAGTGATAGGAAACTCTATTCGTTTTCCTTCATCTGATTATTCTTGATTATTCCTTCATTCTAACAGGATATTTTTGCTGGATATAGAAGTCTAGATTGATAGCTTTGTTTTCTCATCACTAGAAAAATATGCTTCTTCTTTTTGACCTTCATCATTTATAATGAGAAATAACAATTACTCCAGTTGTTTCCTCTGCTGCGTACCTAGGTATCATTTTTCTCTGCTCTCAAGATTTTTCTTTGCCATTGGTTTTCAGGAGCTTAATTATGATGGGTTTCAGTATGAATTTCCTTGGGTTTATCCTTTTTGGGATTTGTTCAGGTTCTTGAGTCTGTAGATTTATATCTTTCCAAATTTGGGAAGTATTCAGCTTTACTTATTTATTTTTGAGTACTTTTTCAAGCCTGCCTCCCTCTTCTCTCCTTCTAAGACTCTGATGGGTCAAACGTTGGATCTTTGGTTACAATCCCATAGGTCCCTGAGTTTCTGGGGGTTTTTTGGTGGTGGTTGGTTGGTTTGTCTTTTCAGTCTGTTTCCTCTCTTATTCAGTTTAGGAATTTCTATTGTTCTGTCTTCCTGTTCACTGATTATTTCCATTCTGCTGTTGAGTCCATCCATTGAGCTTCTGATTTCAGTTTTTTTTGGTTCTCACATTTGTACATGGTTTTTCTTTATATTTCTATTTGTTTAGATTTTCTGTTTCTTTGAGGCTTTCGTTTTTTTCCACCATGTGTTTCCAGCATGTTCATAATTGCTTATTGGAACACTTTCATTGTGACTGCTTTAACTCTTTGTCAGATAATTCTGACATCTCTGTCACCTTACCGCTGGCATCCATTGGTTGTCCTTTTTCCATTTGAGATCTTCTTGGTTCTTGGGATGATGAATAATTTTCAAGGGAAATGCATGCATTTTCATATTATGTTGTGAAACTGTGGGTCTTACTTAACCTTCTGTTTAGCTGGTTTTGACACCACTCTCAAAGAGGAAGGGAGTACTGCCTCGTTACTGCTGGGTGGAGGTAGGAATCCAGGTTGCCCAATTGGCCTCTGTTGGTACTCAGGTGGGAGGCTCCCTGTTATAGCTGGTGGGGTTAGGGGCCCCTGCTCCCCACATGGTACTATGGTGAGGGTGGCCTCATTACTGAAGTCCTGACTCTCCATTACCCTCTTCTGACACTAGTCCAGCAGGGTGAGGGAGGGGTGCCTTGTTACTGTCAAGTGGGCGTGGAGATCCAGGCCCCGCAGGTTGCCTGCTCCGATACCACATAATGAGAGAGGGATTTGTTACCACCCAGTGGGGAAGAAAATCCAAGCTCCCTACTTTGCTTATTTGACACCTCTCAGTGGGGGCTTGGGTGCCTCATTATAGCCACACAAGGGGGCAGTCTTGCCTCCCCACTTGGCCTCTGTGGCTGTGGGTCACGGGGGCACCAGTTTTTTCTGTGGTGTCTGACTGGAGTAGAGCAGTTATCATCTAAACATACTGTCATGGCAGGCTGCCACTTTCCTGGTCTTTTGGCTGAGAGAAGTGTCATTTTCTCTGGCTCCTTTGTCTGCTTTTCCTGGTGTTTCTGGGTTCTTCAGCCCCAAGTCTCAGGTACATGAGGCACAAATGCAACCCAGAGAAGTGACCCACGCCATTCCTCAGGTCCTCTAGTCCCTGGCCAGTCTGCCCCCTTCTCTTTCTCTCTGAGTCTAGATTTATTTTCCATATAACATCCTCAGTTTTTAGTTGCTCTTTGCTGGGGGAATATGGAAAAGCATATTTACTCTATCTTTCCAGAAGCAAAAGTGAAGCCCCTGGTTTTTAGCTCAGAGAGACCAGGATCCACTTGATGTTTTAACATCCTGCCTCTTAACAGCCTCCCCCTGACCATGTCCTGGTCTCTTTGTCTGTCCCAGCTGTGGAAATCTTTCCGGTCTCTGTGCCTTGGTCCTCTGGAGCGCAGACTAAAAAGCATTTCTGTGGGGCCTCACCTGCCAACGCCTCTGGTGAGTCAGAGCATTTCTCCTTGTCCATGTCACCTGCAGGTCAGTCACCACTGTCACAGTGTGGCCTACCTCACCCCTTTTGTGCCATGGCCAGAAGATGGTCAGCTCCGTGTTGCTGGTCCCCCAGTTTTGTGTTAGGCGGGGGAGAGGGTGGATGGAATTGTCTGTAGTCCTGGGGAAACAGAGCTGTTCCTTGGTGCCCAGCTAACGTGATGAACTTGAGGGGACTTAATGGGACTGAGGCCCTGGCTTTGCGTTTCTGCTCTGAGAATGCCAGTTGCCATGACAGTGTTGGACTCAGCCAGTGGGGTGGTGTGGCTGAGGGCAGATGGCAGAAGATGCACGGCAGGTGTCCCCCCACTATTTTTGCATGGATTGGGGGACACCTGTTTGTGCCTGGGCACAAGGACTGGTGGACGGAGGCCTGGGACCTGTGGTTCCCCAGAATCAAGACACACCCTAAGCTCATTGTCTTGTGCCCCCACCCTTGCACACACACGTTTTGTTGAGCACCTCCTGTATGCTCTGCTGACATCATTTCATCTCTTATGTGTGCTGAAAATCAGCATTTGCTGAATGTCACCTGGATGTTGACCTTCACCATGGCAGATTTCATGAAGAAAGTGAAACTCTTGCCCTTCTCAGGTGAGGAAATGGGCTCCCGGTAGTTAGATAACTTGCCCGTGGCCAGTTGGGTATTGAGTGGCCCCATGCAGTCCAGGCTGAGCACGTGCTGGGTTCTTTTTGATGCGATACCCTGCTGCCCGCCCTGGCCCTGCCTATTGGGGACTGTAAAAGGAGGATATGTGAGGCCCAGACCCTTCTGGACAGTGTTTCTCTGCCTTTTTTTTTTTAATTGCCTGTCCAAGAAGATGTTTTAGACATTTTGTTCCCTAGTTGCCCATCCCAGTGAAGTTTTAATACTATGGAAATGTTGTGTATCTGTCCATGCTGCTTTATACTTAGAAACACTAAGCCCCATTTTACCCTCACCGAGCCTTGTGGAATGTATGTCCTGGAGATGTAAATAGAGAATGTCGGAGCCACTGCCCTGCCCTGGTCTTGGTCACTGTCGCCTCCTAATGGGTCCCCAGCCCCCAGCCCCACTCCCCAGTCCTGCCTGAGATCCAGCCCAGCCCCTCCTCCCCCATGTTCACCCCTCCCATGTGGCCCTCACGTGCCGTGAGCCGCTCCCCTTGCTTCTGCTGCTGCCCTCCTCCGGGCACGGACAGGCATTCTGTGGGGGGGGGTGGTGGTGATGCGGCTCCACGGAGAGCCTGCCAGCCCAGCTGTCCTGGCCCCACTTGCCCTCTGTCTCCAGCCGATGCCGGGTGCTGTCCCATTGTCAGGAACCGCCGGCTTTGCACTCTAGCACGCACACAGCACCTGATCATGGTGACGCTCAGCTGAGCGGTGCCAAACGGATGCACACGAGAACACACGGCCAGTGGAGAATGCGATCGGAGGCAGGAGCGGGCTCAGAGAGAGGAGACGTGTCCAGGCTCAGCCAGGAAGGCCCAGGCACAGGGTGGAACCGCCTGTTGCCAGGAATGACTGACTGCCTTTGACTCCCTGGGGCTCGGGCTTGGGACTTACATAATGGGGTGGCAGCTGGAGGCAGAGAAGGTGGGGTTGCCTGTGGATGGGGGCTTTGGCTTGTCACCATTCTGGGGTCTGTGATGGTCTGCTGCCCCGTGGAGATTTCTCTGGAGATCCTTTGTCAGAGCTGTTCTTAGGGAAAGTACCACTGGCTCCCAAGTGTGGGGAGCACCTGGTTTCAGAGTCTCCATCCGTGCGGGTCACTGTTACACAAGGAGAAGGGAGAAAGGAAGAAGCCCTCTGGGCAGCTCACGACGCTTGGAGGAAGTGAGGTAATGTCGGCCGTGGCCGGGGCTCTTGCTGATCCACAGCTGGCCACCTGGGACGGGGTGGGGTGCGGGGTGGCAGCTCTGGGTTGGGAGATTAGCCCCAAAAGAGCTTCCCAGGGCCTCTCAGCTGGAGCGAGGATGGTGGCCCTTATGTTGTAGACGGAAGGGGTTCCCATCTCTTGGATAATGGCCTTCCGTGGGCTCAGGCAGGGCAGTGGCGGGCCTGCCCACCGGGCCAAGGTTTATCAGGCTGTTTTCCTCCCTCCTGGTTGCCTCTCCTACATCCTCAGGTGCCCCGATTCTGCCCCAGTGGGAGCCACGAAGGGACCCTGCTCGTCAGTGGCCTCCTGGTGTCCTGAGGGCCCGTTTTTCACCGGCGTCCCCTTGTGAAGCCTCCCACCCCTGTGCCCGGCTATGATGCTGTCTTAAAGCAGAAGCAGTCACCACGTGTAGATTCTGGGTCTCGGACATGTTGCCGTGGTCACCGCCCACAGCCACTCAGAAAAAATGGAAAATTGTCCTTGAGGGGATGTGGCATAATTAGTGGCAGGAGGGTTCCACTTCAGAGGAGCAATTAATTTACAGTTTGAGATTTCTCATGGACACTTAAAGACTTAAAAGATTGCAAGGATTCGAGGATTTGATTTTCCAAGTGTTCCTTGGCACTATTTTCCCCTTGCGGGTATAATCAACCACCCCTGGTGGTTAACTAGGTGGCACGAGAGGACTTGTGACAGTCCAGGCGACCTTCCTGGGTGGAAGTGAGACTTGAGATGGGATTGGCCAGAGCAGGGCTTGGGCGGGAACCGTCTCCCGTGGTGACGCTCAGGTAATTCTCTCCGAAACTGGTGCGTGGTGTGTGGTTCTCAATTGGACTGGCAAACAGTGGCTTACAGGCTAAATCCTGCCCATTGGCGGCTTTTCTAACTAGTTTATTGTGGCAAACACATAACATACAATTCACCATCTTAACCATCTTTATGTGCTCAGCTCAGTGGCATTAAGCACATTCATAATATTGTGCAACCATCCCCACCACCATCTCCAGAACTTCCCAGCTCCCCAAACTGAAGCTCTGTCCCCATTAATTAGCCCGGGGCGCCCACCATCCACTCTCTCTGGCCATGGCTCTGATGACTCCAGCTCCTCACCTGAGTGGAATCCTGCGGTGTTTGCGTGTGACTTTTGTGATTGGCTTACCTCTCTCAGCACAGTGCCCTGAAGTCCCCTCCGGGCCGTAGCGGGTGTCAGAATGTCCTTCGTCCTCAAGGCTGAGTGAAGCGGCAGGGATGGGCGGCGTGCTGCTCATCTGCTCACCGCTCAGTGGGCACCTGGGCTGCTTCCTTCCACCTTTAGGCTGTTGTGAATCTTAATGCTAGGGAAACGGGTGTGTAAATACCGGCTTAGCCCTGGCTTTGAATTCCTCTGGGGATATAGACCCAGAAGTGTCATTGCTGGATCTCATGGTGACACTGCGTTTAACTTTATGAAGAATTGCCAGACCATTTTCCACAGTGGCTGCATATTTTACACCCCCACCAGCAATGCCCAAGAGGTGCAATTTCTCCACATCCTCACCAACATTTGCTTTTTGTTTTGTTTTGTTTTGTTTTGTAATAGCCGTCCTAGTGGGTATGAAGTGATGTCTCACTGGGGTTTTGATTTGCGTTTCTCTGACGACTCGTAATGTGGAACATTGTTTCATGAACTTATTGTCCACTCATATATATCTTTTTTTGGGAAATGCCTGTTTAAGTCCTTTTGCCATTTTTGAATTAGGCTGTTAGATTTTTGTTGCTGAGTTACAGTTCTTTATACACTCTGGGTTTTAATCCCTTGCCGGATATGTGATTTATAAGTCTTTTTTTCCCCAGTCTGTGGGTTGCCTTTTGTAAGTGAAGTTTATTGTCACACAGCCACACCTGTTCCTTCCCGTACTGTCTCTGGCTGCCGTCATGCCCTAGCCACATGGTTAGGTAGACGTGGTAGAGACCGTGTTCTGAGGGCTGACAATATTTACTAGCTGGCTCTTAATGGAAAAGTTTGCTGACCCCAGTTCCAAATGATCTCGGCCCATTCAGTCCTGAGAACCAGCAGCTTTTCTCTAATCTGATGCTGAGGAATGCTCCCTCTCCGCAAAAAATAATGGCTCTCTTTCGTGACATCTGTGTAGGGTATCAGCCCCAGACGGGGGCCCCTTCCTGCTCGGGTGCTGGAGAGAGAGGCACTTAGGCAGAGTCACCAATGATGCCAGACGAACGAGCTGCATGATGTCGGTTGGGTGTAAAACAGCCGGTTGGGGCTTTCCTCCTGGGAGGTTAAGACCAGTGCGCTGTGCCCGGGCTGTAACTTCCACCTCTGTCTGTCTGATTCTAGCCGTCCTGGTGGGTCTCTCGTCGTGGTTTTGACACATTCCATTTGATCACAGCCGTGTGCCCAGTGCAGTGTTGGCCTGGGTGGGGCGGGGGGAGGGGAGGGTGTGGTCTCTCCCCAGGTCGGTAAGGCCCCAAGGTGCCAAAACATCATAAGATACAGAAAATAAAAGACACGATGAATACTGTTTGTCAATTTGGAAATTGATTTTTTGATAGAGGTGGCAGGTGCACAAGAACCAGAAAGGGGGACCACAGCTGCTTTCCAGATGAACAGAGGGGCCTTTCCTCACCCCACCAATGTCCCGAGTGTGGGTGACATCCAAGCGGAGACTCTTAACTCTGCAGAAATGCCCTGTGGGTCTGATGCCTCTTGTGGCCTGTGCGATGATGAAAAAACTCCACAGCAAAGAGTCAGCACTTTCCTTGGCTTCTGAAGTTTGTTGAAATCTGTTTAACAAGAAAACGGATCTTTCATCACTCTGTCCCTAAGTCTAGCCCCGAGGGGCAGGTGTCTCTTCTCCCAGTCTTCACGTTCTTTGGCGTGAACAGAAGCACTCCCACTCATTCCCTCTCCATCCGAGCCTCAACCTGGGTCTGGTCTGCAGTTGGGACAACAGGGAGGAGGTGACTGTCCCTCCCCAGGGGCAGTGCAGGCCCAGGGAGGGTGTTGGGGCCACAGATACCTGCCCTTCTGAGCTTGTGTTGAGGGTCACCCTCAGTTACTGTAATCCCCCTGAGCCCAGGAGTCCCCAGGAGAAGCACAGGCAGCTGCGCAGAGCACGTTGAAAGTGACTCCAAAGGTGTCAGGTTCTAAAGCCCCAGAACCTGAGTGTCATCTTATGCTGGTAAAGTTTTGTGGCTGTGATTAAGTAAAGGTTGTTTGATGGTGATTATCTAGTGGGGCTCCTCATACCATCACAGAGTCTGTATGAGAGGAAGGCAGAGAAAGATTTGAGTGTGGAAGAGGAGAGGCAGAGGCTGGAGGGACAAGCCCAGGGACACCTGGAGCCCCGGAAGGGGCAGAAGGGCCCCCCCTCGAACCTCAAGGAGGGATGCAGGCCTGAGACACCTTGATTTCAGTCCAGAGGAGCTGACTTCAGCCTCCTGGCCCCCAGGACAGTAACGTGCATGAATTTCTACTGCTTTAAGCCACCCAGTATGTGGTCATTTGTTAGGGGCCCCAGGGTGCTTACACGTTGTGTCAATCTGGATCTCACCCTGGTCAGGGAACAGGGACGCTTTTCAAGTCTTTGCCAATGAGAAAAAAGTGACGTGAGGGAGCTGAGGAGGTAGGGGACTTACGAGGCCACCTGCTTTATATAAGCATCAGCTCGCAGGTTCCACGAATGTCCTGTGATGCATTCCAGGCCCCAGACTTGTGCTGCTAGCCTTTGCCCTGCACACCACCCTTCCCCGGCTGCAGGGCATCCTGCCCTCCTGTGAGAGTTCTCCGGCTCCACCTTTGCATGTCCCTGGGAAGCAGCGCGGCAGCCGACTCCTGGGCCTGTGGCCACAGCGGCAGCCTTGGGCATCCCAGTGCCGTTGTGGGAACAAGCCCAGTGTAGACCTGGGTTTCTCTGCCTCAACTCTCCTCTCTGCCTCCTTCCGCCGGTGTAGACCCTGGTTTCCCTGCCTCGCCTCTCCTCTGCCTCCTGCCACTGTAGACCTGGTTGCCCAGCGAGGCAAGTGAGGAAGGAAACATCTCCCGCCTTTGGTGTGTGTGCTGGAGGGGACGGGGGCCGGGAGCGCTGATGCCAGGAAGTCCTCGGGCTGCGCAGAGCCCCGAGCTGGGTGCCGGTGAGGAGGCGGCTTGGCGCTGCGGTGGACTGGGCTGTTCGTGGGGGCGGCGGACACCATGTGAGCACTCTGACTGCGTTCATGAGGTCTGGGGAAAGGGGTGGTGCTCACTGTGCTCGCCGGGGAAAGCCTTCTGAACATCTCTGCCAAGGACGGTGTCATCATTTCAGGGCACTATTGGCCTCTCCACGCCGACCCTGCGGTCACTGTGTTTACTGCAGCCCCTAAAAGCAGCACCCGGGCTGCTCACAGGCGCTCCTCCCCAAGGAGGAGAATGGTGAGGGAAGAGGAAGAACTAGATTTGTTTTTACAAAAAGGTCTCCTTCCCAGGAAAGGGATGGGTTGAGTCCCACCTGAGTAACAAGAACTCTTGGGCTTCTTGCAGATTCCAAGGCCTCATCCATAAGAAATCCAGTTCAGTAGGCGTCTGTCTTTATAGCCTGCTTCCCAGATGATTCTGCTGTCATGTGGTAACTCTGCTTTAACCCTTGAGGGGTCTCTAAGACCACACCTGTGACACGTGGTCTTTATCTCCGAGTCTCCTGGCAGCCAGGGTGAAAAGGGAAAGATGGGATATTAGAGTTCTCTGTTCATCTGGAGAGTAGGTTTTCCTTGGCACCCTAGTGTAAGAGGGGTCCTTTTCATGTGACATGTGTTTTCAGTTGGGGTTTTACAAAAAAACAAAAACAATATAGCTTTCAAGTCCTGTTTGACTCCAGGCAAAGCTGGGGATGTACAGAAGCGGCTTTGAGGTGGACCTAAGCTGGGCGGTT
The DNA here is from genome assembly GCA_029783875.1 of Phataginus tricuspis. Classification (NCBI taxonomy): domain Eukaryota; kingdom Metazoa; phylum Chordata; class Mammalia; order Pholidota; family Manidae; genus Phataginus; species Phataginus tricuspis. Next base: position 5,440,923 of record JAQQAC010006904.1, on the reverse strand, counting down.
CAGGTATGCTGCATATTTGGAAGTGATTCAGATGAGGAACTTGAAGAACCGAGGGCAGAGGTAACTTTGGGCAAAGCTTTTCCCAACAGACAATTGAAGGAGAAAAAAGAAAGAACTTCCCACAGCTCGTGTGATTCTGTTTCTGCGAAACGCTTCCAGCAGGCACATCCGTGGGGACAGAAAGCAGACGAGTGCTGTCGCGGCCGGAGCGGGTGGCTCAGAGGTGCAGGTTTCTTCCTGAGTAACTAAGACGGTTTAAAGTGGGCAGAGGGGATGGTATACCCACCTGTACGGGTACGTTAAGGCCCATGGAATTGCACACGTCACGTGGGCCTGTTGTGTGGTGTGTGAAATGCAGCTCGACAACCCATCCTTACAGAGAGGGGCGGACTGCTGTGGCCACTGCACTGGGTCCGGGAAGGGTGCAGGGCATCTGAAGGACACCGCGTGGTGGAAGTTTGGGGGCAGGGTGCTGTGAGTACCTGGAAGCATGACCCCGAGGCCTGGAGTGGCAGAGTGGGTCTGGGCTGGACACGGTTGTGTGTCCGGGATCCCCAGGTGGGGAGGAAATGGTACTGAATCACATGCTCCCTGAGATATTTTTACTGCCTCAGCCCTGGGGTGCTGAGTGTGTTCTCGGAGCAGGGGGAGCCCCGTCCGGGTGTGGAATGTGGTTCCTCTGGCCCGACAGGCCCCATTCTCTGCTGTGTCAGCAGAAGCTGGGTCCGCCGAGCCCGGGCCTGGTGGGTAGAACAGGCCGGGCGGAGTGAGTTACGACCAGGTATCCCTGTGCGTCTGGATTTACTGTGGCTCGTGGATGCAGCCTGCCTGTGAGACGGAAGTCCAAGGAGGGGGAGTGCAAACAACTTGTACTAATGTGAACCCAAATATGTGTGTATCTATTTCAAACAGGAATATGTAGCCAAACTAGGGATTTTTCTCAGGGTGTGATCTGGGGCTAACCACAATTTACCAAGGGATGGTTTTCCATCAAGAGCCCCTTGGTGACACCCCAGGGCTGAGGTTTGCAATTGAAAGGCCCCTGGAAGTTATCTAAGGCAGCTGTGTTTCACATTTGAGGTCCCAGACTCATCTGGGAATCTGATAAGAGTCTGGTGAGATCGCGAATGCACCCCCACATCCTGTGCACACTTTCGGCAGGATTCCCCCTCCCCGCAAAGAGCCCTCCCCGAGTCAGGCTTTCTCCCCAGGATCTCACACAGAGGGGCGCCCTCAGGGTGAGCCACTGGAGCTGGGAGCCCTGTGGAGGGAACCTGATCAGGAGCCTTGCATTAGGAGCGTGTTGCTGTTTGACAGTCCAGGGACTCATCCAGCAGGCGTGGTGCTGGACTAGAATCCGTGGCTCGTTCTGCCTCACGGGACAGCTGCTGCATGGCTCTGTAGCTCTGCAAGGAGCTGTGAGTTCCGGGAATTTGTATGCAGGGTTTAGGATCCAGGTCTGCGTAAGCAGGAGTGTTGGTAAGGGCCTGCACTCCACGCTCTTGGGACGGGGCTCTGTGGCCATTACCCCTCCTGAGAGGCGTGACCAGTGGAGGCCAAGCACACAGGTGCTGTTATGTCTCGGGAAGCCTGACACCATGCTGCGCTTGGCTGGGTCCCCGAGCTGCAGCACCTCCTCCAGGTCACGTCACAGCTTGTCAGCGCCTGGGGCAGCTGTGCACACACATCTTGGGTTTTCCTGAGGGCAGGAGGCAAGATGGGTGTGTTCCATTCAGCCTGGCTGGGCCGCTCCCTGTACCTACTTCTTGGTGGCCTCTTGATCGGAACGGTCCCCACGGTCCTCCCTGTGTTCCATGGTTTACCAAGTCCTCGTCAGCACCTTGGAGAGGTGTTTCCGGCGTCCTGAAGATTGGCTTGGCTTTGACCGGCTCCCCCAGTGTGTGGTGAAATGCAGAGACTCAGGACCTGAGAGTTTTCCTGAAGCAGGTGGATGTGATCTGAAGGACGGGCTGCATTCTGTTAGGTTCCCCCAACAGTGGGGACCAGTGTCCTGTTAGGAATGGTGGTGACGGTGCCTCTCGTTTCTGAAAATATCTTTACCTGGGAAAATAAAATGGTGGGCACCCTGATTGCATCGTGAGATTTCTTTTTCTTACATTTTCTGGCCAACGGTGTGCCAAAATTTAGTAAACTCTGGTCTGAACCACGAGGGGTGTGTGTGTGCATGTGTACCCACAACTTGGGCTCTGGTTGTTCCGTTACTGTGTTTATAGATGCCACCTGTTGAGCTCTTGTGTTCTGGATTTGAGCTAAGTATCTTATTAGACTAATTCACTAAGCCTCTTACCAGCCTTTCCAAGTCGGGGGGCATTAAGCCCATTAGACAGATAGGGAAACTGAGGCTTGAGATTAGGTATCTCTGAAGGTCATGTGCAGGGAGGGGCAGAGTCAGCCTTTGCCGTCCCTATGACCGCCCTTTGGCTCCTATGCTGCACCAACCTCTCTGTCCTGTGGGCTGCTTCCAGGTGGGGCCGTTTCATACCTGTCTGATGTCTGTAGCCCCGGTCCAGGACACCGCGAGGCTGGCGGGGGAAACGCCCCATCGCACAGGCAACTGAACGTCCCCATGGAGCAGGGGTTCCAGGGGCAGGGACCCCATTCCTGTCCTCGGACTTTAGCCTTGCCCAGTCCATCTGCACCTGCATCTCTGCCAGGGCGTCCACTTCCCAGGACGGCTGCTTCCGGCCCTGGCACTTCCCACCTGCCTGGAGACACCTGCCTTAAGCCCTGGTCCCCCAGGGCACCTGCCCAGCCATACTTTGCCCCATACCTGGAATCGCTGAGTGCCACCCTGTTTGCTCACTTAAAATACAGTGACACTGAACAGGGCAGCTTTCTTCACTCATGGATTCCAGGCTTTTTAAGGCCTCTAAAAGTTTTTTGGGGTAAGGTGGGGGGGCACGGGGAGGGCTGTACAGCTCAGAGAAGACAAGTAGTGATTCTCATCTCACTACACTGATGGACAGTGAGTGTAATGGGGTAGGTGGGGGGGACCTAATGAAGGGAGTAGTTTAATCACCATAATATTGCTCATGTAATTGTAGGTTAAAGATACCAAAATAAATTGTAAAAAAAAAAAAGTTTTTCTGGGGAGTCTCCAGACTGCCAAACCCAGCATGTGCCTAGGACTCTAACTCCCTCTTATTTATTGATAGAATTCAGAAATTCAGGTGAGGGGAGCTCAGAAGCACAGAGGAATGGATACAGAGGAATTGCTAATTCATCAGTGAGCTCTTGAGTCTGGAGATGAGCTGTTCCAATGTGGCACCCTCCCTGGGGCTTACCCTCCGGAGGCCTGCTCTGCTGGCTTTGCGGGGAAATGCCACATTGAGGGTGCCTGAGAGCCACCCAGGTTTGGGAACAAGGCCCAGGTGAGGGCTCCCATGGGACGGTTGGTTCTGGCCTCTGTTACCAAACTTCTCTGTAGTTCACTTTTGCATCCTGGATAAGAACTTCAGCCACATTTCAGCGAAGCAGTGAAAGTAGATTAGAAACTCGCTGGTTGCACCTTTCCTTGGAAAGAACAAGGGTGAAATCAGAGGATGTAATTTGCCAAACAAATCAGTCTGATAGGAGATTTTGCCCATCTCAGAATGTTGGAAGTAAAATTCTGGGTGTTTGGTGGAATCCAGATTGTCCCTTTTCTTTCTTTCTTTTTTTAATACTGTTGCTGCTTTTATTATATTACAGATTATCACCTGTTTGCCTAGGTAGCAAGCTGATCTTGGGAAACACGAGAATAACCATGTAATTTTGCTGTGGCTCCACAGCTGTGGGTGTGAAAATACGTGGTAATGTGCCTGTCAGAGGCCCAGGTGGGCTGTGCAGGGAGTGTTGCTGGCCCCACTTCCCCATAACACTTATGCTTCTGTTCCCCTTTTGTGTCTGTTCCTTCCATCCAAGGTGCAGTTACACACGCACCTTCTGGGGCGCTTTCTCCCTGGATGTTTTCAGAGGGGGCAGTTAGCTAATAAGAGCTGTTTAACCAGCATGAAATAGATTCAAAGTAATATTTAGTTAAGCACACAGAAGACATGCCAGTCACCTCTGCGCTGAAATGCAGTTCGGGCCCATCAGGGTATTGTCTGCAGTGATATCTTCCAAAGATTTGAACAGAAATGGGAGGAAGTCTGTGAAGGTACCTGCTGGGGTGTTAAGGAAAACAGAAAACTCTGCAGTGACCCCCGTACTTCAGTGCAGGTGGCTGGCGAGCTGGTCTTTGGGTAAGTCTCCTCTCGTGTTCACGGACTGATCACTTCAGGCCCCCCCGCCCAGGCTGGCCCAGGCACAGGACAGAAACTGGACTTCCCTGGGATGGGGGCACAGGGCTGGAGACGCATGTGCTGATTGGAAACCCTGCTTCCCCTGCCACCACCCCGGGGCAGCTCTCCCTAGGCCTCCCTTGTCTCCCTTTGCTGGCGTCCCAGCAGCCACTGAAAATGACTCCATGTGGCTCTGTGGACGGCCCTGCCCCCAGGTGGCCCTGCAGACTGTGCCACTGCCCTGCCAGCAATGAGTTAATGAGTTGCCATCCCTAATCCAGAATTCTAGATACGCTCTGGGGGTGACTTGTAGGCTGGGGAGCACTTGCACATCTGCCCCTTTCCAGAACTTCCCTTGTGGGATTTGGAGATATTCCCAAGATTTCCCATCCCCGTCTCCGAGACCTTTGGGCTGCTGACTTGGGCTTCTTTAAATTTAATTCTAACCAACAGGTGAGGGACAGAGGGAGACATCCTCTCTGGGGAAGGCAGGCCAGGCCTTCACCAGTGGATGGCCATATGATGGGATGGGAGGCTGTGGCTGTGCTGGGGGCCTGGGGGCGCCTCGGCCAGCTCTCCCACCTGCCATGGGGATCTCTATGTGCCACCTCCCACGGGACTCGCTGCCTTTGCTGGGTCCCAGCTGCAGAGACTAAACAGGCTGGAAGATGGAGATCCGGCAGGAGTGTGGCCGAGGTGTAGGCAGGGCTGTGTCGGGTGTCACTGGGTGGGGGTAAGGGGGGCTGGCCTGACAGAGGCCATGACTGCCCCTAAGCTGGGGATATGATGATACAGGCCGGGATCTCCAAGGTCAGGTGAGGTCCCGGCAGCTGAGGCCACGACTTGGGTCCCGGTCACCAGGGGCGTGTGGCCCCTGGAATGCTGTTGCCAGGAGCCCTGGGCCCTTCGGGTGTTCCCTTCTCTGGCTTCTTGCCTTTGGTGCCCACTGGGGCTCCCCTTGTGGGAAGGGGGACAGGGAGGGGTGCAGAGGTCAGCCAGCACCGCTGGAGGCCGGCTGACGTTGTCTGCCTTGGCTTGCTCTCGAGGGACTGGGTCCAGGCGCCCCTCCTCTGGCTGGCAGCCCCATGGATGGGTATTTCTACGGCGTCTGCACCCACCCTGCACCTGTCCCCAGGACTCCGGCTCAGCGTGGCTCCGTGGCGGCACCGTGGGCAGTGCTGAAGGAGAGCGAGCTGGTCTGGTGGGGCGTGGCACGTGCCCTTGGCCTCTCCTGTCTCTGGCCAGGCATGCGTGGAGCCATCTCGGGAGGACACTGTGTCTGGAGAGACACTGCTGGGACCCTGCTTTCCCCTACAAGGCCGGGTGGCTGGCGGGGAGCAGAGGCCTGGAGTGTCCATGGGAAGTGTGCCAGCCTCAGGAGCCAGGACTGCGTGTCGTGTCTTCACGGCAGAGCCCATCACTCAGGCATTTGTGGGGACTCGGGGGCCTGCCCGGCAGCCTCGCCTTACAGCTGTTGGGGGCAGCGCAGACGGGAGATGGGGCGGATCCCGTTACCTGCCTGTGGGATTCCCTCTCCAGGAGCAACCCCGTCAGCCAGGAAAGGCCCCTGTGCTCTGCAAGCCCTGGAGCAGCCCTGGTCCTCTGGTCTCGTTGGCAAGTGTTCTTCCATCTCATCTGCATATTTTTTTACTATTTTTTTTTTGATTTGCCCTTTGTACTGTTATAAAAAAGCAGCTTGCTTTCTTGTAAATTAATCCAGACATTGACTTTCCCACACCTGCCATGCTGCTCTGCTGCTGGGAATTACAGCCACTTATAGGGCAGTGATGTCCAGGGGCCCCCGCGCCCACCCTCAGGCCCACAGATTCCCTAGGAGGACCCCCAGTGCAGGTGGAGCATCTGCAGGCTGACCTTAGTCTGTGGCCCCCCAGAGGTCACGCCGAGGCCACCCGGTCATGCCCCCCACAGATAACTACCCGATGTGGCCCAAGGTGTTGGGGAGACAAAGGCACTCCTACCAGGCAGGACGTTCTGGGGTCCCAGGGGTCCCTCCCGGGAGCCAGGCAAGGGCCAAACCTCGTTGGACCCGCAGGGCTCGGACCCCTGAGGTCCGCCGAGTTCACCCTGTGCAGCGGTGTTGAAGAGCACGGGCTCTGGGTCCAAGCTGAGCAGGACCCGATCTTGGCTCTACCATTCACTCTCTCTGGTTTGGTAGTTTTTATATCTCTTTGTGCTTCTCGTTCCTTACGGGTAACGTAAGGGTGCTTAGAGGTCCTGCCCCCTGGGGGTGTTCGGAGACCGCATTCCTAAGCTCCCAGGCCTCAGGAGAGGTTCTGTCTCATCACTGTTACCTCCCCACATCCGCCACACACGCCGACAGCCCGGATCCCTCATCATCTGGTGTCACCGTGTGGCAGGAAGGACCCACGTGCACCCACGTGGGTGTGATGGGCCTGGCTCCCTCTGTCCTTCCTCACCCTCAAGAGTGGGTGCCACCCTGGGCTGCCCCCGTCCCACCCCCAGCATGCAGCCTGGCCAAGGGCAGGGGTTTGGCCGCCTACCAGGGGGTATTAAATGCCTACCGGGTGCCCTTTCGGGGTTGGAGACCAAGTCTGAGATGGACAGGGCCCCTGGCATTGGGGTTCGCAGCAAGTCCCATTCAGCAGGTAAGGTTTGTCCAGGTCTGTGAATGCGGTGCAGCCTAGACCCGGCCCGTGGGGTTGTGTGCAGAAGCTGACTCAGCCCGCAGCTTGGGGCTCAGAATTTTGGAACCTTGGAAGCTGCCTCCACCGTCCGTCCCACCTGGGAAGGTGCAGCACTTTGCTTGGGGAAGCGAGATGCTTCTGTGGGTCCCAGCACACAGCCCTGAGCAGCACCCACTCATGGAGCTAAAGGGGTGGCCTCCCTTTCATGCCAGTAGATTCCCAGTAGAACGGAGCTCTGCAGGGCAGGGTGTTTGCTAGCGTCATGGGTGTGTGCCAACCACCTAGGGGGAGAGCTAGACATGCTGTTGGTGCTCCGCAGATACTTACTTGAAAGAGCGAAAGGATGGGTCCTTCTGGGCCATTGATGGGAGAATCCTGGTTTGCTGTCAGGGAATCTTTAAGAAAGAGTCAGAGGTGGGCTGAGCGTCTTGGCTAGACGAGCATTGAGCTGGGAATTAAAACCTTCACAGCTCTCTCCATGGCTGGTTTTCCTTTCTGGCAAGCAGTATGCTGACGTAACTCTCTTACTGTTCCCCCAGCAAAGGTTTCCTACCCAGCAAGGAGAACTTTAATTACTCGTGATTTTAGAATTAGCATTTAATTTATTAGAGGTACAAATCCCAAAACTTACCTTTCTTAAATTTCACGAATTTGACTTACAACTGTTATTCTATTTATGAATCTAGGTGATTTTATAATCCTTTCAGAGTGGGCCTTTGATAACAGTGGGATGTCACAAACTCGAATTCCCTTAAGTTCTAATGAAAATTCAGTTTTAAGAATGTCATTCCTATCCATCTAATCGTACTGAAAACAAGGAATTTTACGTTCTCTGAAACATTCTAGAAGTGTTTTCAACTTAAAAAAAAATGATCTTTCACTTTCTGTGTAAAATCTTACATCGAAACCTATCTTTCAGTTCCATATTTTGGCTGGGATTTAATCCCGAGATTAATGTGGGAGAATGGGGTTACCCTGTTCTTTTCAGTACTGCAGTGCTTAAAAATGAAACTGCATTTCTGGATTTAACATACAATATTAGTTATATGTCTTTGATTTCTTTCATCACATCTGTCCTTGGGTTTAAGCCTCCTTGTAATTACAGCACATCTAATCGGGAAGGAAACGGACCAGCTCGGCGATCTGGACCTTTGATCTTAGTCTCTGGGGTTGACTGTTGGCCAGGTTGGGACAGGTGTTTGTTTTCGCGGGGTCCCCGCCTGCATGTGTTGCTCTCTGTAGCGTTAGCCAGTCTCCTGATGCACAGAGGGCTTGGTCCTGCTCACTTTACAGGAGCCTGGATTGTTCTTCAGGCTTTGCAACTGCAGCCATAGTTGGTAAGGATTGTATGGCTAACTTCCTCCAGTGCCTGGTTCTATCTTGCATTTTTTTGGCTCTCCTAAGACTTTGAAATAACTTCCAGGTTAGCTCTGAAGACTGCAGGGCCATTTCCTCCTGGGTGCATGTTGCTTATAGCTTTACTGGTCCAGGGCTTCTGTGTTCTTCTGCATCTCCAGCTGGGCCTCGCCTGGAAATCACCGTGTCTCTCCGTCTGCCCTTGGGTCCAGCCGTTAGGTCATGCTTACTGGCTTGACTCTGGCTTTTCTTTTTAAATGAAATTCAAGTTTAAAAGCATGAGGTGACTTAAAGCAGACGAGCAGGTGAGTGACCTTGAGGCATGGGATGACGTCAGCTAAGGTGGTCGGTGAACAGCTGGAGGTAGAGGGTCGGGGGCTGAAGCAGGTGCCCCACAGGACCTCAACCTCATGTCTTGGCCCAAGCCCTGGGAGCCAGGGCCACGCTGACTCCGCGAGGTGCCTGCCTTGTCGCTGTGCGATGCCCAGCAGACAGATGTGGCCTCGATGGCCACCTGGAGCACAGGTTTTCCCTCGAGTGTCTGGACACCTGCCCATTCACCCCATCCTGGTGGTGACGCACTTGGCGTGGGTGAGGCATTCTCTCTGTGCCACGATTTCCCTGTAATGTGGAATGGTGGTGCCCTTGGCCTAGCACAGCACGGTCCTGGGCTGAGCTGTGTCCCCCAAATTCTTGTGTTCGCATAACCCCCAGTGCCTCAGAACGTGACTGTGTTTGAAGAGTCACCTCTTCAAACCTTAAAGTAGGTAATTAAGGTAAAATGAGTTCATTAGGATGGGCCCTAATCTGGTGTGACTGTGTCCTTACAAAAAGGGGACATTTGGAGACAGACACGCAGGCAGAGACGGTCGTGTGAAGGTGAAGGCACCATCTGCCAGCCAAGGAGAGGCCGAGCAGAGACTTCTCTCTTGAGCTAAGGAGCCCACCCTTCAAACACATCCTTTTGGGATTTCCACCTCCACAGCTGAGAGGCAATAAGTGTCTGTTGTCACCCTGTCTGGACAGTCTTGTGACGGCAGCCTAGCAATAATGCAGGTGCCAAGGGGCTGCCCAGGGGCAGAGCCCTGAAGGCAGAGGGCTCTAGGGAGGCAGGGGCCCGGGGAAGGCTGACAGGCAGGGGACGGTCTGGGCCTTACTGCCACACCCGTGCCTGTAGGCCTCGGAGGAATGGCGGCCCTTTGCAAGGCTCTGCTTTTGCCGGTGTGGTGGTGATTCCAGTGCCTCGTGTGTGTGGGTCAGGAGAGGTTGGGGTGACTTGCTGTAGGTGCAGCGGGGTCTGGACGAGCTCCGCTGACAGTAGGAGAACCCAGGAAACTGTCTCTCTCCAGCAAAACGCAGTCCCCCTTGACTTGGAATCGCAGCGGCGCTGGGTGGGGGTGGGAAGCCCCCCAGCCTGTCCCTGCAGCTTGCCTGCGCCGGCTGTAATTGGATGGGGAGTCTGGCTCTGACACAGCCTCGGTTCGATTGATATACCCGGAAGCTTTGGCCTCTCTCTTCATCTAAGCCAACAGCAGCAAGGACTTTATCCCCTTTTTCTTTTTCTAGTACTTTCCAGATAACTGGGTTCCGGTCTCCAGACCTCTTTGCAGCAGTAAGGGAGAATGAGCTTTCTTTTGAATTGGTGTTTACCTTTGACAAGAAATGCACCCCATTAAAGCTCTGAAACTTCACAGAAGGCACTTGGGTGCCCACGTGTGACTTAATCAAGCAGACCTGATTGCATTCTCTGGGTCTTGCTTTTTCCTGTCACCTTTATGAGCTGATAGGCTCCTGATGGCTTGATAAAAACCCTAGGAGAAAGAAAGCCTTAATGAATATAGATTTTTCTTGCAATTCATTTTTGAGTGAACGTTCTAGTAATGACTGAAAGCAGAAAGTACAAAATTGGATTGATTAAGTCATTTTCCTGAAAAGGCAAGACTTGCACTCGGGGTGGCGTGCGCCGTCTCACCAACCCACACCTTGCGTTTCTTTTCAATTAAGATTGTGAAGGGTCAGGTTCCAGCCTTTCCCTTACAGCTTGGGAGGTCGCAGTGTCATTTTGTTCCATTCAGAGCGACTGGAACACAGCCAGTTTTGGGGGGCACACCTCATGGGTGTGAGTTGCGACATGACGACAGCAGTTGTGTGACACATTAGTGGGCTCGTAGGTGCAGCCCGTAGTTCACAAGGGGCACCGCTGTCATCAGTCCAGGATGAAAAACCAGAGGAGAGCATCGTGACAGGGTGAAGCGCGTCCCCAAAATTCAGATATTGAAGTCTGACTCCCAGCCCCTCAGATGTGGCTGTGTGTGGACGTGGGCTCTTTACAGAGGGGATTAAGGTAAGCGAGGTTCCAAGGTGGCCCTGATCCCATGGGACTGGCGTCCTCATCAGAAGAGGAGGTCAGGACACAGACACGCAGAGGGATGGCCACATGAGGACCCAGAGAGGGGACGGCGTCCACACACTCAGGGGAGGCTCGGGGTGGGGGGAGCCGGCCCTGCCCACCCTTGGGTCTCGGCCTCCAGTCCCAGGCCGGGGAGTCAGTGTCTATGTTTTAAGCCTCCTGTGTGTGGTGTGTGTGACGGCTGCCCGAGCAGACTAAGTCCCCCTCCCCACTCCATGAGGCTGATGTGGGGCTCCCTGTTCCCCCATGGCGTGTTTCCTCCGCTTTCCTGTCAGCACTTTGTCTCGTAACCACTGGCTGCCCTCTGCTTCCAGTGTCACAGCTTGCAGGGAGCGGCCACCCCTTGTCCCTTCCTCTGGGAGGTGACACGGACATCCTTTTATCCCCGTGAACATTCGGGGTGTGCTGGTGCCTCTCAGGGTTCCTGGCCCTGGGGCCCAAGGAGCGCCCTCCCTCCCTGAGTGCTGACTCCCCCGTCTTCCGGGCCTGTCTATTCAGTGCAGGGAGGATGGCGCCTTCCTGGGAGTTGATCTAGCATTGCCCCACTGCTGAGAAGGGACCGGCCCCGGCGCCAACAAGGGCGTGGATGGTGGGGCATCCCACCCGTGGAGCTGGGTGGTGGGAACTCTGCTTTGGGGCTTCTGTCCCATTTCACCCATGGGCAGATGGCCCCCAGGTGGGCCTCACCTGGGTGATGCGTCTGATGTCCCTTAGCTCACATGTCAGCAACTTGTAGCAGCTTTGCAAATGTGGTCTGTGCCGGGCCGAGAGAGAAAGCCACCCTCCTGGGCAGACCTGGCTGCTCCCCGTCCCTGCGGGGGGCTGGCCCACGCCTTGGGTCCTGACCGCCGGCTCTCTGCTGCTCCCTCGGGTCATCAGCAGGCAGCCAGCGCCTCCCCCGCTCTGGGCTTTGAAGTCCGGGTGGTGGAGGGGCCCCAGGCCTGAGCTTTGGGCCTTGCATGCCTCCCCTGCCTCCCCAGAGAGGCAGTGGGCCCAGCAGGCCAGGCTTTAGAAGGCAGATCTGGATTCAGGGTCTGCCTCTAAGACCCTCCAGCTGTGTGCCGTTGGACACACAATTTGCCCTCTCTGGGGTCAGCAGGCACATGTGAAAAGGTGGGGTGTCTGGGGTTCATCAGTTACACGTGCACTGACTGATTACCCATGAGGCTCCAGGAGGCCGGATTGGGAATGGGCCACCGTCACGGAGCCGAGGGAGATGGACGGGGCTGGGAAAGCCCTGGAGAGCCGAGGGCATGTGCTGGTGGCTGGGGTGGGGGGCGGGAGCCAGAGAGTGTTCAGGACGAGGCTCGGAGCTGGAGCTTAGACGAGAGAACAGAGGGTTGCTGGTTTCACGCAGAATGTCGGCGGTGTCCTGCACCATCAGGGGAGTCTCGTCACTGGGACCACGCTCCGTCCTCGCTTCCTCTGTGGTCGCTGGTCCTCGCTGTTGGCAGTCCTGCTGTCTCGGGCGGCAGCTGCCAGGGGCTCGGATCTCATCTGGGGGGGGGCTGTGCCCCGAAAGCCCCAGGGTCCGCTCCCACCTGCCCTGATCCATCACCTGACTGAGTGAGGAGGTGACCCCTGCCCCACCAGATGACAGGGGAGGGCTCTGTACAGATCACATGGGCTCAAACTGCACCGGACGTCCTGTGACTCGCCTCTGGCAACCCAGCGCCCGGCACAGCGCAGGAGCAGCCGCCGAGGAGGTGTGTGTGGGGATGCGGGGATCGGGGCCCCAGCATGTGGTCACCCCCAACCTCAGTTTCATCTTCACTTGCAAGTGCAATTAATTTCGTCGTCTTCACTGTGCTACCTGGTTGCCAAGGCAATTCCTGCGGTCTCAGTTATTTTCTTCTTGGAATTATTCACGTACCTGCACCTTCTTGTCCGTCAGCTATAAATGTTGCCTCTGTTTCCCTGCTACCTTGCACAGAAGGCCCTCCCCAGAGGGAGAGAATTCTGTTTCTGCAAGGACCCCTGCAGGTCCTGGTTGGAAGCCCTCAGCCTGCAGAGCATGCGTGTTCTGGGCAGTGGAGAGGCACGTGGGCGTTTCTACCCTTCGGGCTGATTCAGGACCGGGGAGGGAGTGCAAGGGCCCCGGTGGAGGCTGCTTTCCTCCTGTTCTAGAGGTGCATGAGGAGACCCTCAGCCCGGGTGCTGGTGGGTCCCTGTGACAGCTTCTGGGAGGTGGCCAGACGTCCATCAAGGCCTTGCTTTGTTCTCCGAGGGCACATTTGTTGGAGGACATGCTCTGTGCCCAGCGCTGCTCAGCAGTGAGTGGAGATGGACCCCTGCCCTTCTGTCTTGGAGCCAAGAAGCAGATCTCAAAGCTCTCTGGTCATCTGCCAGTGCTTAAGAAAGCACACCAGAAACTAGGGACTTAAACAATCATTTCACTCACCCGTGATTCTCTGTGTTGGGCGTGCAGGCGGGGATTGCCGGCATCCTTCACTGCACTCCGGAATTCTGGGTGGCGTTTCCCATGTGCCTCTCTCTCCATGTGGCACATGGGGCTTCCCCACCACACGACAGGCTCGGTGTCGCTGGACTTCTTACCTGGGAGACGGGGCATTCCAAGAAAGGAAGGACGGGGCCGCAGCTCCCTGAAGGCTCAACCAGAGAAGCTGCAGGGTCCTAGTTCTGCCGTATTTTGTTGGTCTGAACCAGCCTGCTTCAAGGAAAGGGGAAGTAAGGTTCCACCTCTGGATGGAAGGAATTTTCAGTCTGTGGCCACCTGGAACCCCACACACACATATCCCAAGGTCCATCTCCACAACTGGTAAGTGGGAGGCCGCTGTAGGGTTGCAGTTTAGTCTGGTGGTTGCTGAAGTCGGCTAATGTGTTCGAGTCCTGCCACCATCAGCCAGTTGCTGTGTGACCTTGGGGAGCAGGGGCAGCTTGCTGTGTGTTTACTTCCGTGGGAGGTCTGCGTGGTGGGATGCTGACAGCTGCCCCATGTGGTCTGGATTGCATGAGGTGACGTGTAAAGGGTAAGGCCCTCACTTAGTGCCAGGCATCTATTCCTCTGATGGAGAGATGAAATCTACTGAAGGTGCAGAGCAGAGGACCTGACCTCACTCAGTGGTGTCCCAGGAGGTGGCTGCTATGCTGCAGCCTGGAACCTGGAATCCAACCTGGTCAGACATGCGTTGGTGAGGGGGCTGAGGGGCCACGGATGGAATGGCGAGCAGAGTGCTGGCAACAGGGAAGGATTTGAGAGTGACTGAGGGGGTGAAGTAACCACATTCAGGGAGTTGGGATGAGGGGCCTGAAATGTCAAGGGTGGTGCCTTCATTTTCAGCCAGGGGCAAGTGGATGGTGTTGAGAACTGTAAAGGGCAGGAGATCTTCCCCTACAGTCAGCCTGCTGCGGTTTGACAGCTGGTAGAAGACACGAGAGCCCTGGGTCAGACATGAAGGTCAGTTTATTACAGGAATAAAGAGGTAGGCTGAACACCAGCGTTTGCCCTGGTTCCCTGATCCCAGATTCCCCCACTGTGGGATGTGGTACTGCCACGCACCTGGCCGCATCGTGGGAGGGGGACACCAAGCTTGGGGAAACCGAGTCTTTCATGCTGGACAGTCAGCATGGCTGCACTTGGCTCCTGAGGGAAATGCTGTATCTTCCATTCTGGGTTGAATCGAGTTGCCCCCAACACATGTTGCAGATTTAACCCTATGTAGCTGTGGACTTGGCCTTACTTGGAAATAGGGTCTTTGTAGGTGGTCAAGTTAACATGAGACTCAGAGGGAGCTGGCTCATGCCCTGATTTTGGACTTCTGGCCTCTGGAACTGTGAGAGGGAACACCTGCTGCCTTAAACCACCCGGTTCGTGGTGCTGTGTTACGGCAGCCCAGGCAACTGAGGCTGTCTCGCTGCATAAACAGTTGGGAGTGGAGAGCGTCTGCCTCCCCAGCCAGGTGGGCAGCAGTGGGGCAGGCTCCAAGCCCATCTCCCAGTGGGATGGCGGGGCTCCTGTGGGTGCAGGGAGCCAGGCAGGACTGTGTGGGGAGGGCTTGTCTCCTTCGCCTGAAGGAAGTTTGTCTTAGAAGAAACGGCCTCCCTTCCAGCCAGGCTGCCGGACCAGCATGAGAACCCAGAAATAGCTGGGAAGCAGATTTTTTCCTCCACAAGAGAAGAAAACCTTTTCACCAGCACAGGCATTCCCTGTAAGGGAGAGAAAGTGGCAGGTAGGGGACACCTAGTGGGGATGTTGCAGGTGGGACTGTATCCAGAGGCTGGTCACGACCTTTGACGGTGGATTTCTTTCTAAAATACCGATTCTTGATCATGAGATTAAAGATGGCGGTGTGAGAGGTGAGACAGAGGCTTCCTCCTAAAACCACATATAATATGAAAATAAAGCTACTACAACTACTCTTGAAAGAGCAACGGGAAAGAGAACTACAACAAACTGCATAAACCTGGAGACAAGAGCAGCCCTCACAGAAAACGGTAATGTACTAAAGCTGTGGTCCTGCGGGATCCAAGCCCTTCCCCCACCCCAACTCACCAGCAGGAGGAACAGGAACGGAGCTGAGAGGGAGTGGAGAGCTGGGACTGCTGAATACCTAACTCTGGAGACCTACTCTGGGAGCACAAACCTACATTTCATGGTGCTTGCATGATACTCTTGTAATTAGGAGCTTGGAAAGCTAAGACAGGCAGAATTCCTGGAGAGACTAAGATTCCAGCTGCTAGTGAAATATGGGGTCCATACCCAGCTGCTCTGGGACAAAAGAAAGGCAGGCAGTCTGAGAGACTTCCTAACAAAGAAGACCTTACCAAGAGGCCTGCTAAGGGGGCAAGGACTGCACGGAGCTTACTGCTCAGGAGAAAGGACAGGTAGACAAAATTGTCCAGGTGTACTCTGCCCAGCAGATTGGGAGTTTTCTGTTCTTCAGGTGTGCCAGCTCCCTGGCTGGCTACACGGCTCCAAGAACCCCTTCTGTGACAGGCAGACTAGTGCACCTTTCGCCTGGCCAGCCCCACCGGGCTTGCAAACCTGGAAACCCTTCCCTGGTGTTGGGCCAGCCAGAGGGAAGATCAGTCTACAGCAACTAAAAAGGCAAAGCACAGAGGCTTATACCTGTGTGCTCAGCCCACTGGTTCAGACAGTGGAGACAGGCATAGCAGCCAGGAACCAGGAAACAGCCCTTTCCTCCCCGAGGCACCAATACCACTCCCCTACAATCCCTGACATTGCTTCAGGGGCTGAGCAGCTCCAGAGAGTAGAGCTTCTGGGCACTAGAGGGCTCCATACACAAATATGAAACGCCAAAGGAACCTGGTCCAGAGTAAAATTATGAATACAACTCCTGAGAAAGATTTAAATGATATGGATCTCATGACTCTCCCTGAAAGGGAGTTCAAAATAAAAATCATTAACATGCTCATGGAGATACGGAAAGATATTCAAGAACTCAGGAATGAATTCTGGTCAGAGATCCAATCCTTGAAGAACACAATGGACGGTATTAAAAGCAGATTGGATACGATGGAGGAGATGATAAAGGAAATAGAAACTAGAGAAGAGGAATACAAAGAAGCTGAGGTACTGAGAGAAAAAGGGATCTCTAGGAATGAAAGAATATTGAGAGAACTGTGTGACCAATCCAAACGGAACAATATTCGCACTATAGGAGTACCAGAGGAAGAAGAGAGAGAAAAAGGGATAGAAAGTGTCTTTGAAGAAATAATTGCTGAAAACTTTCCCACACTGGGGAAGGAAATAGTCTCGCAGTCCACGGAAGCCCACAGAACTCCCAACACAAGGGACCCAAGGAAGACAACACCAAGACACATAATAATTAAGATGGCAAAGGTCAAAGATAAAGACAGAGTATTAAAAGCAGCTAGAGAGAGAAAAAAGATCACCTACAAAGGAAAACCCATCAGACTATCATCAGACTTCTCAACAGAAACCTTACAGGCCAGAAGAGAATGGCATGATATATTTAACGTAATGAAACAGAAGGACCTCGAACCAAGAATATTGTATCCAGCACGATTATCATTTAAATATGACGGAGGGATTAAACAATTTCCAGACAAAGGAAAGTTGAAAGAGTTTGCCTCTCATAAACCACCACTACAGGATATCTTAAATGGGGGACTGCTATAGAGGGAAGCACACCTAAGGCTAAAAAGATGTCACCAGAGAAAATAAAATCATAGCAAAGAAAGCAGACCATCCAAATACTAACTAAAGGCAAAGAATGAAACACCTAATATATAAAAAATGGAGGAGGAAGAATCGGAAGGGAGAAATAAAGAAACATCAGATAGCATTCACAATAACTTAACAAGAAAGTTAAGTTAGATTCTCAGATAGTAAAGAAGCAACCCTTGAACCTTTGGTAACCACGAATCTAAAGCCAGCAATGGCAATAAGTACATATCTATCAATAATCACCCTAAATGTGAATGGGCTGAATGCACCAATCAAAGGACACAGAGTAACAGAGTGGATAAAAAAGCAAGACCCATCTATATGCTGCTTATAAGAGACTCACCTCAAACCCAAAGATATACACAGACTAAAAGTGAAGGGATGGAAAAAGATATTTCATGCAAACAACAAAGAGAAAAAAGCAGGGGTTGCAGTACTTGTGTCAGACAAAATAGACTTCAAAACGAAGAAAGTAGCAAGAGATAAAGACGGACATTACATAATGATAAAGGGGTCAGTCCAACAAGAAGATATAACCATTATAAACATATATGCACCCAACACAGGAGCACCAACATATGTGAAACAAATACTAACAGAATTGAAGGAGGAAATAGACAACAATGCATTCATTTTAGGAGACTTCAACACACCACTCACTCCAAAGGATAGATCAACCAGACAGAGAATAAGACACAGAGGCACTGAACAACACACTAGAACAGATGGACCTAACAGATATCTACACAACTCTGCACCCAAAAGCAACAGGATACACATTCTTCTCAAGTGCACATGGAACATTTTCCAGAATAGACCACATACTAGGCCACAAAAAGAACCTCAGTAATTTCAAAAATATTGAAATCCTACCAACCAACTTCTCAGATCACAAAGGTATAAAACTAGAAATAAATTTTAGAAAGAAATCAAAAAGGCTCACAAATACATGGAGACTTAACAACACTCTCCTAATTAATCAATGGGTTAACGACCAAATCAAAACAGAAATCAAAGAATATATGGAGACTAATGACAACAACAACACAAAGCCACAACTTCTGTGGGATGCAGCAAAGGCAGTTCTAAGAGGAAAGTATATTGCAATCCAAGCCTCTTTAAAGAAGGAAGAGTATTCCCAAATGAACAGTCTAAAGACACAATTATTGAAATTGGAAAAAGAAGAACAAAGGAGGCCCAAAGTCACCAGAAGGAGGGACATAATAAAGATCAGAGAATAAATAAATAAAATTGAGAAGAATTAAACAATAGAAAAAATCAATGAAACCAAGAGCTGGTTCTTTGAAAAAATAAGCAAAATAGATAAACCCCTAGCCAGACTCATTAAGAGAAAAAGAGAATCTACACACATAAACAGAATCACAAATGAGAAAGGAAAAATAACGACGGACCCCACAGAAATACAAAGAATTATAAGAGAATATTATGAGCATCTGTATGCTAACAAGCTGCAAAACCTAGAAGAAATGGACAACTTCTTAGAAAAATACAACCTTCCAAGACTGACCAAACAAGAAACAGAAAAACTAAACAGACCAATCACCAGCAACAAAATTGAATCAGTAATCAAAAAACTACCGAAGAACAAACCCCCCGGACCTGATGGATTCACCTCTGAATTCTACCAGGCATATAGAGAAGAAATAACACCCATACTTCTTAAAGTTTTCCAAAAAATAGAAGAGGAGGGAATACTTCCAAACTCTTTCTATGAAGCCAGCATCACTCTAATACCAAAACCGGGCAAAGACCTCACTAAAAAAGAAAATTACAGACCAATATCCCTGATGAACGTAGATGCAAAAATACTCAACAAAATATTAGCAAACCGAATTCAAAAATACATGAAGAGAATCATACACCATGATCAAGTGGGATTCATCCCAGGGATGCAAGGATGGTACAACATTCGAAAATCCATCAACATCATCCACCACATCAACAAAAAGAAGAACAAAAACCACATGATCATCTCCATAGATGTTGAAAAAGCATTTGACAAAATTCAGCATCCATTCATGATTAAAACTCGCAACAAAATGGGTATAGATGGCAAGTACCTCAACATCATAAAGGCCATATATGACAAACCCACAGCTAACATCATACTTAACAGCGAGAAGCTGAAAGCTTTTCATCTAAGTTCGGGAACACGACAGGGATGCCCACTCTCTCCACTGTTATTCAACATAGTACTGGAGGTCCTAGCCACGGCAATCAGACAAAACAAAGATATACAAGGCATCAAGATTGGTAAAGAAGTTAAATTGTCACTATTTGCAGATGACATGATACTGTACATAAAAAAACCCTAAAGACTCCACTCCAAAACTACTAGAACTAATATCTGAATTCAGCAAAGTTGCAGGATACAAAATTAACACACAGAAATCTGTTGCTTTCCTATACACTAATGATGAACTAACAGAAAGAGAAATCAGAAAAACAATTCCATTCACAATTGCATCAAAAAGAATAAAATACCTAGGAATAAACCTAACCAAGGAAGTGAAAGACCTGTACTCTGAAAACTACAAGACACTCCTAGGAGAAATTAAAGAGGACACTAACAAATGGAAATGCATCCCATGCTCTTGGCTAGGAAGAATAAATATTGTCAAAATGGCTATACTACCTAAAGCAATCTACAGATTCAATGCAATCCCTATCAAACTGCCAACAGCTTTCTTCAATGAACTTGAACAAATAATTCTAAAATTCATATGGAACCAGAAAAGACCCCGAATAGCCAAAGCAATTCTGAGAAGGAGGAATAAAATAGGGGGAATTACGCTCCCTGACTCAAACTCTACTACAAAGCCACAGTAATCAAGACAATTTGGTACTGGCACAAAAACAGACCCACAGACCAGTGGAACAGAATAGAAAATCCAAACATTAACCCAAACATTTACAGCCAATTAATATTTGATAAAGGAACCTTGGATATACAATGTGGAGATGACAGCCTCTTCAGCAGCTGGTGTTGGAAAAACTGGACAGCTACATGTAAGAGAATGAGACTGGACTAATGTCCAGCCCCATACACAAAGGTAAACTCAAGGTGGATCAAAGACCTGAATGTAAGTCATGAAACCATAAAACTCTTAGAAAAAAACATAGGCAAAAATCTCTTGGACATAAACATGAGCGACTTCTTCATGAACATATCCCCCCGGGCAAGGGAAACAAAAGCAAAAATGAAGAATTGGGACTATATCAAGATGAAAAGCTTCTGTACAGCAAAGGACACCATCAGTAGAACAAAAAGACATCCTACAGTATGGGAGAATATATTCATAAATGATGCATCTGATAAGGGGTTGACATCCAAAATATATAAAGAACGACGCACCTTAACAAACAAAAAGCAAATAATCCAATTAAGAAATGGGCAGAGGACATGAATAGACACTTCTCTAAAGAAGAAAATCAGATGGCCAAGAGGCACATGAAAAGATGCTCCACATCGCTGGTCATCAGAGAAATGCAGATTAAAACCACAGTGAGATATCACCTCACACCAGTGAGGAGGGCCAACATCCAAAACGCAAACAACAACAAATGTTGGCGAGGATGTGGAGAAAAGGGAACCCTCCTACACTGCTGGTGGGAATGCAAATTAGTTCAACCATTGTGGAAAGCAGTATGGAGGTTCCTCAAAAAACTCAAAATAGAAATACCATTCGACCCTGGAATCCCACCCCTAGGAATTTACCCTAAGAATGCAGCAGCCCAGTTTCAAAAAGACAGATGCACCCCTATGTTTATTGCAGCACTATTTACAATAGCCAAGAAATGGAAGCAACCTAAGTGTCCATCAGTAGATGAATGGATAAAGAAGAGGTGGTACATATACACAATGGAATATTATTCAGCCATAAGAAGAAAACGAATCCTACCATTTGCAACAACATGGATGGAGCTAGAGGGTATTATGCTCAGTGAAATAAGCCAAGCCGAAAAAGACAAGTATCAAATGATCTCACTCATATGTGGAGTATAAGAACAAAGAAAAAAACAGAAGGAACAAAACAGCAGCAGACTCACAGAACCCAAGAACGGACTAATAGTTACCAAAGGGAAAGGGACTGGGGAAGAAGGGTGGGAAGGGAGGGATAAGAGGGTAAAAGGGGCATTACGATTAGCAGACATAATGTAGAGGGGACCACAGGGAGGGCTGTACAACTCAGAGAAGACAAGTAGTGACTCTATAGCACCTCACTACGCTGATGGACAGTGACTGTAATGGGGTTGGTGGGGGGACCTGATGAAGGGGGTAGTTTAATCACCATAATATTGCACATGTAATTGTAGGTTAATGATACCAAAATAAATTATAAATAAATTAAAAAATAAAAATAAAATAATATAAAATACTGATTCTTCACCCTTGCTCCACCAGATTCTGATTCAGCAGAATCTGCACTTTTAAAGCTCTTCAGGTGAGTCTGATGGGACCAGATTTCAGCCCCAGGGGTGGACATCCACAGAGCGCTAATTGAGTAACTTCATTCTGGATGTGTCGTCTGGATACGTTTTCCTTGAATTCATACAACAGCTAGTGTTTCCTCTGCCTGTGGCCACTGAGTTTACGCTGACCCACTCTTGCTTTTTGGGGGCCGATCTGTGGCAGCATGGGGACTCCTTGTCACTGTCATTCCGATGAGCCCCTGTGCCGTGGCTGTCACTCTGAAAGGCCACATGCTGTTCCCTCAGGGACGGCTTCTCTGCCCAGGCAGGCCATGTGGCACTGAGGTGGGTACTGTGTCGTCTTCTAAGAAAACCTGGGTGTGCGAACGCAGCCATTTCCCAAATGCAGAGCAGGCAGGGGGAGACGTGAGCACCCCCCCAGCTGCTGCGTCTGGGGGCGTGGCTGGGGGCACACCTTCTCCCCACCCCCCCTCCCCAGCCTCCTGCCCCCTCCCCTGCCCTCTCCCCCCACCCCTCCCCTCCCTCCCCAGCCTCCCGCCCCCTCCCCTGCCCTCTCCCCACCCCTCCCCTCCCCAGCCTCCCGCCCCCTCCCCTGCCCTCTCCCCACCCCTCCCCTCCCCAGCCTCCCGCCCCCTCCCCTGCCCTCTCCCCACCCCTCC
>JAQQAC010006904.1:5319680-5418522 GCA_029783875.1 Phataginus tricuspis | reverse complement strand
CCTCCCCTCCCTCCCCAGCCTCCCGCCCCCTCCCCTGCCCTCTCCCCCCACCACTCCCCATTGGGGCATCCTGGTAGGCGTTTGGTGGACCACACTTCAAAACATCCCAGCACCATGTTTAAAATTATTTTGAATCTTTACTAACAGTTCAGGCCAAAGTCATATGTCATAGTCAATGTAACTTTCCTCATGGCATCTAAAATGCACATTGATAGATCTTTCCATCCATTTTCTGTTCTTTTCTAGAACTTACTTTAATTATGCTTTTAAAGTTCCTGGGCGAATCCTGCTAATGTTGTTACCTCTTCTGTACTGTTTCCATCTCTGCCTTTTCCTGATTTCTGGAAGGTTCCATTTTATCTCCCTGGCCTTCTGGGATCACACCTGTAGTTCGTGTGGTGTCTGGCAATCTTCAGCTGTTCTTCTGTTGAAGACAGGCCATTGGCAACATGACAAGGCAGGCAGGGTTTGGGCTTGCAGACTGCTGGGCATCTCACAGGGCATCCCACAGGGGATCAGGGGGTTTGGCTATTTCACTGGGGACCCCGGATGCCCGGATCTGCGCATCTTTTCTTGTGGGTTCGTCAAGTTCCCTTGGAGACGTCTTGAGTCCTGGGATCCACTGAAGAGGAGCGGCTGGGCTGGGGCAGAATCTGCGTAAGGACTCCTACTCAACCTCCTCGTAATCTGAGGGTCCCCCGTCCCCATGTGCAGGGTCTCATTCCAGGACGTTGGCTTCTCTTTTTTATCTGATGGGGACAAGGACAGACTCCTCACTGCCATGTGGGAGGACTGCACCTGGGAACCCAACTGCTACCAGATGACCTTGAGCCAGTCCCCCTCCTTTGACCCACACTTCAGAACCTGAGCCTTTCTGGAATTCTCTGCTGCAAACTGGCTGGCGCCAGGGGTCTGCCCTCGAGGTATCTGTGCTCACCAGCCTCCTGCCATCTCTCCTGTGCTCTCCAGCGTCTCCTTTTTCTGTTTGTCCTTGAGGTCATATGTGTTAGAAATAAAATCCCTTTGCTGTCTTTTTTTTGGGATTTCAAGAGGGAGCAGGGATGTGGCCAGTCTGCCTTGGAGAAGTGGAAGTTTGCTTTGTAATGAAAATTACACTGGACGCCCAGATGAGACTGTGCCCAGGGGCTCCCCTAGAGGGAGGGGGGCTGCACAACATTCTGGCCTTGCCCCCTGGTGGTTCGATTCCTCTGCAGTGGTGTACTTACCTGTTCTAGATGGTGCCAGCCCCATGGGTTATGGTTCCAGCATTTTCTAGAGGCTTGAGTTCCTGGGCTTAATTTGATCCATGTTGGCATGTGGGCTAGTGTGGTGTGGTTTATTTATGTGGATTGACAAGCTTTTTCAAATATGCCATCTGTAGGTGTTTTCTAGGAGCCTGCATCTATTTTAATAAGGAACCAAATGTTGGTTTTTTTGTTTTTGCAACCTGGACTTGTGCTGTGGGCTTCTCATACAGAGCATTGTTAGGTGGGCTTAGGTAAGGAACTTTGTGTTTTCTCAGTTTTATTCTCTCATCCTGGTAGGAAAAGCTATTTTAATTGGCCAGACCATAAATTAGCAAAGCTTGCCACCACCTCCACATTTTTGTGTGGAAACTGCTTCCTATGTTCTTTTTTACTTCCCTTCTGTACCTATTGATAAAGAGCACCAGCAGCTAGAGTCCACTGAAATAAAGAAAAGCACATGCTCTGTGTCCTATGCCTTATTCTTACGAATACTAAGTAAACTGTTGGTGGGGTGGGAGGAGACCTGGTCATGAGTACGTCTGGAAAAGGGATGCCCAGAGCTGTTTGCTTCTGGGTAACATTTTTCTGCAAGTGCAGAATGAAAATCATAACACTTGTTCCTGGGAAAGTCAACAGGATGCCTTGTCCTTCCCATGTAATGGCAACTCACAGCACGAATGGGGGTTGTCAGCTCTGGGGATGTCCTGTGCTGCTGGGTCTCTCATTGGCCAGCAGAGGTTTGCAGGAATGTGACCTCTGGGGGCTCTCATTTATTGATATCTTTAATTTCTGTCAGTGATGGCTTGTTATTTCCAATGTGTAGGTCTTTAACATCTTTTGCTAGATTTTCCCCTAATCATATCCTATTTGTTGTTGGTACTGTAAATGGTACTGTTTTTAAATTTCGATTTCCATTTGTTCAATGCAACCATATAGAAGCAGAATGGATTGTTTTATATTCATCTTGCACCCTTCAATCTCGCTAAAGTCACTTACCAGTTTTGGTAGCTTTCTTGAGGAGTCCAGGGAATTTTCTGCATGGACAATCATGTCCTCTCCAAATAAAGACAGTTTGATTACTTCCCTTCCAGTCAGGATGTGTTTCACTTATTTTTGTTTTCTTATTGAACAGAAACCATGAGAACGGATGCCCCTGTCTTTTCCCTGATCTTGGAGGGGATGTTTTCAGACTTTCACCATTAAGTGTGATGTCAGCTGTGGGCTTTTCAGAGATTCCCTTCATCAGACTGAGAAATTTCTTTCTAGTTCTGCTTGGCTGAGAGGAGCTTTTCTGCAGCTATTAAGATCATCATATGGTCTTTATTTTTAGTTTTTTCATTACGATGAACTGCAGGGATCGGTGTTTAAATGTTGAGTCAACTTGCAATGCTGATACACATCACAAAATATTATACACTGTTAGGTTTAAGTTGCTAAAGTTTTATTTAGAATCTTTGCATCTGTGTTTATGAAGGACATTGACTGGTTTTCTTTGTAGTATGAGGGTATGTTGGTCTCAGAGAGTGAGTGGGGAAGGAAAAATTTCACATAACTACTGCAGCTTTCTTTTGACTAGTGCAGGGTGGGGTGCCTTTTCCTGCCCTACTTTCCGCATGCTTTTGTCTTTGTTTTTCATGTGCATTTCTTATAGACAGCTTAGAATTGGGTCATATTTAATGTGAAAATGGTGATAGCTTGGTTTAAATCTGTCATCTTACTGTCTTTTCTTTCTTTTTTTGTTTGCGTGCCCTACCTGTTGTTTGTTCTCCCTTTTTTCTGCCATCATTTAGATGATGGAAGAATTTTATGAGTCCTTTTTCTCTCCTTCGTTGGCTTATTAACCATAACTCTGTTTTGGCATTTTACTGGTTGCTTTAGGATTGATAGTATACATCACTGTCTTATTACAGTCTGTGTTTGCGTAATAGACCCGGATGCTCGTGGGCAGGATCAGAACCTCAGGATAATGTGCTTCCATTTTCCCTTTCAACTCCTCGGCTTTTGTTGTCATATAGTTTTCTATGTACTTAATGAACCCCTCGCTACATTTTTTGTTTAAACAGACAATTGTCTCTTAAAAGGGTTGAAGAAAAAACTCATATATTAACCCATGTGATTACCATTTCCAGTTGTCTTATTCTTTTGTTTAGTTTCATATTTTTATCTGGTGTCATTTCCTTCTGTCTTGAAGTCTCCCTAATATTTCTCATTAGGGAAGGCTTGCTGGTCATGAATTCTTTCAGCTTCTACAGGTCTGAAAAGTCTTCATTTTTGAAAGATGTCTTCTCTGGTTATGTAATCCCAGTGCGCCTTTCAGCACTTCAGAGGCGACGTTCCACTGTCGGCCGACTTGCTTTGTTTCCGACCCGAAATTGGCTGTCATTCTTAGGTTTGTTTTTTCGGATCTAACATGTACTTGCGCTTTTCCTCACTTTGCTTTTGAGATTTTTCTCTTTGGTTTTGATTTGTTACAATGTGCCCTAGTGTAGTTTTATTTATGATTCTTCACTGAGCTTCTTGAGTCTGTGGATTAAGCGTTTTCATCAAATTTGTATTATATTCAGGAAAATTTTCAAATTATTTTTCCGTACCCCTTTTTTTGTTAGAGACTCTGAGCACATATGCATCAGGTTGCCTGAAGTAGTTTCACAGCTTACTGATAATTGCACTGTTACTATAAGTTGTTATTTTCTCTGGGTGTGTCGTTTTGCTTATCTTCAATTTCCCTGGACTTTTAGCTGGTGTCTAATTTGCCATTCATCCTGTCGACTGTATGTTTCATTTTGGATTTTGTAATTTCCGTCTTTGGAAGTTTTTTTTTTTTGTTCATTCTTTCATGTGCAGTCAGAATACAGTCAATATAATTTTTAATGCTTTGCCTGCTAATTCTGACATCTGCTGTCAGTCTTTGATTAGTTTTGGTTGATTATATTCTTCATTATAGATTGTATTTTCCTGCTTCTTTGCATGCTTGGTAATTTTGTATTGTCTTATTAACTTATTCATCTTTTTATCGCTAAACCTTGTGAGTTATGAATTTTATCATGAGTCTGTATATTTTTGAATCTGGATGAGTATTCCTGTATCGTTCTGGAATTCGGTTAACTTGAAACCAGTTTAATCCTTTCAGGTCTTGCATTAGTATTTGTTCAGTGGGGTCGTAACAGCATGTAGTCCAGACCTGAATATTTCCCACTAGTGAGTCATTCTGTGCATTCACTGCCCCCTGGTTGTGTGGTTTTCCAGATCAGCTGGTGGGAGCAGGACTATTCCAGGACATGTGTGACGGCTGTGTGTCATTACCTCTCATCTTTGGGCGCTTCTTTCCTTGGCCCCTGGCAGCTTCGTCACACGCATGTGCTGATCATGTCTGCAGAATGCTCACAGGGACCCTCTGCGGCTCTCTAGTGGTCTCTGTCTTTCCTCTGCTGGTCTCTGTCCTGCAGATGGCTGCCATGTCCATCTCAGGGCTTGGGGAACTCACCCAGTTTTACCTGGTGGTTCATTCTTACACCTTGGCCTGAAAACTACTAAGGCAGTAAGTTGGGAGCAAATCCTAGAGCCTGCCTTGTTTTCCCCTCTCATGCCTCACTGTTGTGCATTTGGAAAACCATTTTTTGATGTATTTTGAGCCTATTTTCGTGGCTCCAGGCAGGAGACTAAACCCAGTGTCTGTCACTCTACCCCACCTGGAGGTGGAGGCCTCTCCTCTTCTTACCTGTTTCTGCCCTGTGTTTGTCCCGCCTCCCTCCACCCAGCCGTGGTCACATCTCCACTCTGCTCTCTCTCTTGCTTCCTTGCTGTCTTTTCAGACTCCCTTTCACCACTCCATTGTCTCCGTGACCACCCACGGCAGCCCTGGCCTCCTGATCACACCACCTCATCACGTTAGCATCTTCTGGGGACGACGGTCTTGCCCCAGCCGTGTTGACACGTGCTCCCCGTGGTCCAGTAACCTGTGGCTGCTCATTTGTTATTCTTCAAACCCATCCTCAGTCAGACTAGGTGCCACGGAAGCAGCAGCACGTGTAACAGGTATTGTTCTGGCTCTCCTGGGAGTGACAGAAAGAATGACAAGCACGCAGTTGTGACCCAAACCAAGGTGGTAACCGCAGCCCAGGAGGCATCACTCTGCGTTTTGTCTGGGAAGGCGTTTCTGAGGGACAGGAGTGGGGAAGACGGGAGCTCTAGGCCAAGGGAACAGGGAATGCAGAGGTGGGGCTCCCGCTCTGCCCACTGCCTCCAGCGCCTCCAGCATTGAAACCCAATTCTGGGTGACTACCCGCTAAAACCTGTCTCCTTTCTGCCTGTCCCCAGTCTCTGCCACCCTGTGTCCTTTGTATAAATGTCAGTTATAAATATCAGTGGTGACGGCTTAGTACTACGTTGGCTCCCTTATTCTGAGAGGATATCAGGACGAGACTTTGGGAGTGCATAGTGCCCAGAGAGAAATGAGTTTGAACAGTTTCGAATGGCACTGCTCCCTTGAGTGTAAACTCTGCTGCATTCGTTTCCTGAGTCTGCCATTGTGAACTACCACAGGCTGATGGCTTAGAGCAGCACAGATCTATTCTCTCACGGTTCTGGAGGCTAAACATCCAAAAGCAAAGGGTCAGCTGGGTGGTGCTCTCCCCGAGAGCCCCAGGGGAAGACACTTCCTGACCTCATATAGCTCCTGGTGGCCGTGACAATCCTGGACATTCCTTGGCTTATAGATGCTTCACTCCAACCTCTCTCTCTTCCCTCACTTGGCTGTCTTGTCATCTACATCCTTACATGGCTTTCTTGTAAGGACACCTGCCATTGGGTTAGGACCCACCCCAACCCAGTATGACCTCATCTTAACTAATTATATCAACAAAGACCCTGTATCCAAATCAGGTCAGATTCTGAGGTTCTGGGTAGACATGAAATTTTGGGGGGGGGCTCTATTCAACCTTTGGGTATGTTGTCACGTGCATGCACTTCAGCATTTGTATTGTTTACTTTCTTGGAGGCATAAACTCTTTGGGCAGAAGTTAACTATTTCAGCAGAAGATCCCTTAGCTTGTGGATGTGAAGGAACATTTCTTTGGGGAAGGTTTGCCTGACTGGCCAAGGAAGAAGATTCTGCACAGTATTACCTCTTCATGTCAGCAGCTGAGTCATTTCGAGGGGGTGAACTTGCTCCAACAAATGGCGCAAATTGAGGCCAGTGCAGCGGCCAGCCTGCTTGGGGGCACGTGGGAGTGTTGTCCCTCGCCTCTGCTCAGAAGCAGGAGCGTGCCAGGCCGCTGGGCCCTGCTGGGGAAACCTGTCCTGGGGTTGATTACTCTCTCCTTTTCACATTTCCTCCATGAGGGTTGATAAAGGTTTTCCCTTTATTGTTAGTCAAGTCTGCAAAAGTCCAGTTGCTCGAAGAATAAATGTAGGAGACTTATAAAACATCGTGAGACAAGTGTTTAAGCCCCTGCTGCTCAGAAATGACCAGGAGTTTGGGTGGAGGACAGGATGCTCGCTTTTCACACTGACTTCTCAGCCTCTGGCAGCAGGTGGCTGTGGTACTTTGAGATACAACCTTAGGAGGATTCCAGATTTACGTCCATGCATTTTTCATCTCCCTTTGTATCGGTCGTGGGGCTCTGGAAGACATGTGGGGGGGTCCCTAGTGCCTGCCATCTCCTGCCTGGGAGGTGGGTTTCGGACCTGCACCTGCAGAGGTGTGCATTGCC
The DNA here is from genome assembly GCA_029783875.1 of Phataginus tricuspis. NCBI lineage: Eukaryota > Metazoa > Chordata > Mammalia > Pholidota > Manidae > Phataginus > Phataginus tricuspis. The sequence continues at coordinate 5,411,564 of JAQQAC010006904.1, read as the reverse complement.
CTGGTGTAAATTGTGCAGCCTCCATAGGAGCTACCCTGGGCAGTGCTCTGTTGTGGGGGGAGGCACTTAGGAGTGCATCCATTCTGTCTGACACAGTTCTGCTCCTAGGAACCTTTGTTGAGGAAGCCTTTGGAAATTCAGAGCAAGATGCCTAAAGGGCTGTTTCTTTTCTATAAAGTTCCAGGAGAAAGCATGCCTTCCTACCCGTGGCCCCTCTGCCTGCGTGCTTGGTGTCGAAGCCTTTGGGCACCCTTCCTCTTGTGTGAGGTCAGGGAAGGAGCTGGTGGGACGGTGACGTGGTGGCGCTAGCAGCTCTGATCTATTTGGAGGGGACTGTGGCAGTGTTGGGAACTTGACACCATTTGCTCCTGTGTCTGACACGCTCAATGCATCACAAGGCAGTGCCAGGTGTGTGGTGCTCCTCGTCTTGTTGGAGCCTCAGGCGCCCACAGCTGCATCCCTGGACCAGGCTTAGAAGCACAGGGCTCTGGTGTGCCCTGGGGATCCTGAAAGTAGAGGCGGGCCATCCTTGGGTGGTGTGGACTGCATGTTTGTGTCCCCCAAATTCCTCTGTTGAAGCCCTAACCCCCTGCATGCTGTTTTTGGAGATGGGGACCTTGAGGAGGTGGTAAGGTTAAATGAGGTCCTAAGGGGGCCCTGATCCTGTAAGATTAGCATCCTTAGAAGAGACATTTAATGCCCTCCTTCTCCATGTGAGGACACAGCAAGGAGGCACCGTCTGCAGCCAGAAGAAGGGCCTCACCAGGAACTGGCCCTGCCGGTGCCCTGATCTTGGACATCCAGCCTCCAGACTGTGAGAGAGAATTGTCTGCTCTTCAAGCCCCTGGTATTTTGCTCTGCCACCCGATGAGACTAAGCCACCAGGCCTCACTCCACACCAGTTGCAGTAGAATTGCTGGGCGTGTGCTGGGGTCCATTCTCCTGCAGGTCCCCACCCGGTGACTATGCTTCAGGAGGTCCAGATGATGGGCCTGGAGGAAACAGCTGCCCTTGTCAGTCCCAGGCATCCCGGGGCTCAAGCGCCCCTTTAGAAGGCCTTGAATGGTGGCTCTGCTGAGAGCTCTCTGTGTGGGGAGAGGCCAGCACATCCCTCTAGGCAGGCCCATCCTAACATTTGGAGGCTGGGGCGGGAGCACAAATGAGGACCACGAGCCATGTACTTCCTATTTAAAAATTATAAATCAAGCTGGCAAGCGGTCAAATGAAATGTTTTCTCCTGCTTTCATAAAGACAAACTTTTTAAAGTGTCGAGATTTACCATTTTATGTGACTGAAAGCTGGCAATATACCAAATATGACTGACTTTAATTATTATATTGTACACTTGGCTATGGCATCACTGCCCAGTATTTCAGTAAGTAATAAAGATAAACGTCATTCATTAATTATCATATATTCCATAAAATGCATTTGTCTCTGTTTAGCAAACTAGTACACCTGCTGTTATAATCCAGGTTTTCACATAATTTGTGTTCCACTGAGGGTAATAATCTAAATAATTAACAATTTAATAGATACTAAGTGTACAGAATCCCGATAGGAATGTAAAATTAAAATAAATTTAAACAGTTTTCCTGTGATTCTGAAAATGATGGCTCCTAAAATATTTCAAATTATCCGTTAAAGGGCAAAATACAAGTTTGATGAACATCGTCCTTTCAAAATGCAATAATTTAAATGATTTAGTTCTCTGAAAATTTAATCTCATTGAATATTTTTATGCACATAAAACGAATCAGTTCTTGGATGTCAGCATGGAGTCAGGACTCATACGTGTCATATGTGGGCTTGTGAACACACATTTCAGAGCCTCATGGATGCTTTAATATCGTCAAGTGTTCCTCAGACTCCCCTGCCACTGCTGGGATGGCAAGTGCCTCTAGGACCGGGATTGGCAGGTAAAGCCACGCCCCCAGTACCAGGCCTGTGTGTGGTTCTGCAGGGATGTACCACGTTGTACCGTCAAAAGAACCTGGTTGGCCCGCCTCTTACCTAAGCTCTTACCCTGCTCACATCCTCTGCATGGGGCAGGCATCCCGCCTGCCCATCTGTCCATCTGTGCAACACTGAAGAAGGCGGAAGAGTTGTTTTCAGCTGAGGCTGGCAGAGAGTGGATGGTTGCGGGATACTCCTTACAGGCCGTGGCTGGGTCTTGAGAACTTGGGGAATGTTGGGTTGGCAGGTCGCCAGAGGAAGGCATTCTGCAGGGCTGCTCAGGGCTCAGAGATCTCAGCTCCCAAGGAGAAGCCGGATGGCAGTGTAAGAGCCGTCACCAGTTCCCAGGCCTGGCAGAGCTTCTGTACCACCTGGTGGCTTTTGAAGGTGAGCAGCTCCTGGATCCCAGGGCAGCCCCCTTGCTCAAATCTCAGGTGGCTGGGGGACCCCTGGGACCCCTGGGACAGGAGCTCCAAGGAGGATTTCTGGGCTGGGCAGTCCCACTGTGAGTTTGACCCGGCTATGCTGAATTGAGCTGGAACCGGCCTCCGGGCTTGGTGTTGGCACGTTATTCTCCATGCTGAGGGGTACTGATGGTCGTCGGGCTGAGCTGTGGGCAGTGAGGCATCCTAAGAGTTTGATGCGGGATGGATAGTCCCCTCACATGGGGCATCTCTGGGGGCCTTCACGTTGGGAGGCTGGCTTGTAGTTTTAAACTTCCCAGAGGGGAAAGGTGTTTCTTTGAGGTCTTAGGAAAAAGAAAGAAATTGAAGTCATGGTTGCAGAGGGGATCCAGGTTCCTGTTGGGATAATAGGAATTAAAGGAAATCTGTTCCCAGCTGAAGCACTGTCATCCTGGATGGTGGCCCAGGGTGCGGTCAGGGCTGTCCCTGAGCAAGTGACCTCAATGCTTCCTTTAGACTGGGGGCCTGACCCCTGGGCAGGAGGCAGCCCAGGAAGCTGGGAAGAGCCCCATGCAGGATTTGAAAAGTGTTTTCATGACAGACACGTCTTAGCTTTAAGATCTTGGTGACATTTTGTCTCTCCCAGACGCCTCTGAACTCTAATTTTGTGTGATGTGCGCCGTGCACCAAGTCCATAACTGGCCTTAGCTGCTGGTCACCCCTGGCTTAAAAGGTGCCCAGAAGACAGCACCGTCAAGCTGGAGCTGCATTAGGTAGACGACCTTCCCACCAGCCCTCAGTGTGGGAACCTGGCCTGAGGCCCCTCTGCGGCTTGTCCAGGGCCGGCACGTGGCCAGGAGTAGGGCCCAGGCCATGCCCCGTCCACTGCACAGGGGATCTGCTGGGCCAGACACTGCTGACCTCCAGGAGAGGCTGAAGTTTAGTACTGAAAGGAAGCCCCCCCTTCCTCCGTCCCCATAACCTGACTCCAAGAGCTTGCACGCTGTTGGGGGCATTTCCTCTGGGCAGGGTCCCCTCCCGGTGGCTGCCCACCTGACCACACAGCTGTGCAGTGTGGGGGCCAGGGGTGTGACCTGGGCCCCACACCCCTCGCCTTCACTCACAGCCCTTCAGCCAGCACTCACCAGAAGAACCAAACTGATTGGGGGCTGGGGAGCGCCCCAATATCCAGAGCGTGCTAACCACTGGCCGTGGGCGTGTTTTGGTTTTACAGCTTATTATAGATTCGTCAGGTTTATCGGAGTTCAGTGTGTTTTCTAGCTGAGCAGGCCCAGGGGTGGGGATGGATGGGAGAGTGTGTGAGGACGTTCTGTACTATCAACTCAGTTTTCTATAAACCTAGAACTGCTTTAAAAAATGAGGTCTAATTTATGAATAGTAAATACACACACATGTGTATCGGTGTTTTATGTTCTGCCTGTTGTCCTGAGGAGGAGTGTGGCTGACCCCCAGGACAGGTCACTGACCCGAACTTCCCCTCCCGGTACCCCCGCACCCCTTGGGCTGATTCACTTGGAGCTCCTCTTTGTGAGGGGCTGCTGTCTTCTGGAAGTTTCCTGGCAGAGGCTCCAAGGACACATTCCGCAGTCAGTTCTGCTGGCCAGGACCCTACCCCATCCCTCGTGACCCAGCTGTGTTGTCTTCCTGGGAGAGGCGTGAAAGGCTGGGGGGGGAGCAGGGGCTGCCCCTTATCAGTGAGTTGGGAGCAAGAATAACACCTCCTTCACCGTCTCGTGAAGGCTCGAGGTAGGTAATGCAAGGAGAGTGGAGCCCACTGCGAGCCCCTCAGCCACACGGGCGTCCTTCCAGAATGATGACCAGGGATGTGGCTTACCAGGGGCTTGCCCTGGAAAGACCATGTCTAGAGTATAGTCATTTGATGTTTTTGTTTTTATTTGTAATTAAAAACATTGTACACAAAGATAGAAAAACATTCATGACGGCTACATGCCCACGTCAGATCCCGATCTGGACCTTACTTGGGAAAGCAGTCTTTGAGGTGAGTGACTAAAGACCCTGAGATGACATGTCATGCTAGCATTTTAGCACAATCACAGGAAGACGCCTCCCAGTCGAGGGGGTCAGGGTTAGGGGTGGGTGCCTTAGAAACATGGGAGCCCCAGAGGAGAGCACAGCTGAAGGGACAGCAGGAGTGTCCTGCTTGGAGGGAGGAGAGGCTGTGTCAGTGGCCTGGGTAGCCTGCGCCTGCCACAGCCCTGTTTCTCCAGTAAGCTGTCACATTTGGCCCGTGGTTGTGCGGAAGGTTGGTTCTGCCCCTCAGCCTGGGCGGCTTGCAGACATCCTCTCTCATGGTTCTGGAGGCTGGAAGTCTGAGGTAAGGCGCTGGCTGATCGGGTTCCCCGTGAGAGCCTGCGTCCTGCTTGCAGCCGCCACGCGGCAGAGAGAATGAGCTCTGGCGTCTCCCTCTTTCCTTATAAGGCACTGGCCCTATGGGAACTAAAGACCTCTCTTAACTTTAGTTCCTCCTGGAAGGCCCCACCTCCAAATACATCCACACTGGGGGTTAAGGCTTCAGCACTTTGCTGGGGGGACACCGTTAGTCCACAGCTGTGATCCTGTAAGGCTGCACTCATGGCGTGATGGCACAGCCCCCTGGGAGCCCCTTGGGAAACTGCCTTCACGCTGCCCCACTACGCTGGAGGGCTTTCGGGTGGACAGAGAGAACCTGTCATGTCTGATGGAGTTTTAACTTTAACACTGAGGAATTTGTCTTTTCCTTTATGCTTTGTGCTTGGCACCTTGTTGAAAGAAAGTCCTTTTCCCCCTGTTTCTTCAACAAATAATTTAACATTTGTGACAGGCTGATTAATGGCCCCCAAAGATATCCAAGTTCTAATCCCTAAAACCCATTGCAAAGTGGCTTTGTGGTTGTGATGCAGGGAAGGATCTCAAGATGGGAAGGTTATTGTGGGTGACTTGGGATGGCCTTGGGTGTAATCACAGGGTCCCCCTTGGAGTCCCCATTACAGGGGGATTTGACAGAAGGGTGTAAGGCCACATGACAATGGAGGCAGGGACAGGAGTGGCATACTTTGACAGAGGAGGAAGGGACCACGAGCAGGAATATAGGTTGCCACTGGAATCTGAGAACGACAAAGAAATGGATTATTATTTCGAACTTCTCCAGAGAACTAGCCCTGACAACACCTTGACGTTAGCCCAGCCTGACTCATTCAGGACTTCTGTCCTCCAGAAATGTAGGAGAACACATTTCTGTTGTTTTAACCACTTAGTCTGTAATAATTTCTTACTGCAGCACAAATTCCTTGCTCTAAGAGATCTTATATTAAGGTATTGTCTCTTTTTCTTCTAGAGGTTTGAGTTTTGCTTTTCACATTTCAAGTCTGTAGTGCGTCTGAAATTGATCTGTGGTCATGGAGTGACGCGGGCCCCATTTCTGGTAGTTTCTGCATGAGCGGCCCGCTATGTTGGCATTGTGTATTCGTTGGGTCTCTTTTCCCTCTGACCACCGCGGACTCCTGCACTTACAAGGCCTGTTCCAGAGCTCTGCTTTTTCCACTGATCTGTCTGCCTGTCTTTGTAGCGGCATCTTACTGTTTTCCTATTGTAACTGTCTAACAAGCTTTGGCATCTGGTATAATGATTCTTAGTTTCCCAAGTTGTCTTGGCCATCTTTGGTTCTTTCCTCTCTTCTACGAACTTTCAGATCAGAACATTAAATTCTGTGGAAAAGTCCTGCCAGGGTTTTCAGTGGAAGTTTCATCTAACTTGTATTTTGTGGAGAATTTCTATCTTTAGGTTGGGAGAGTAGATCCTAGCATCCATGATCATGGTATATCTCTCCACTTACTTGGATGTTTCTTCATTTCTTCCTTTTTTTTAAATAAAAATGTTATATTTTCTCTGTAAAGGTCTTGCACATATTTTAGATATTTTTCCTTAGGTATTTTTGGTTATTGCTGGGGCTACAATGATATATTTTTAACGTTTTTTCAATTATTTATTGCTAAGGCAACAGAATTCTGTGAAAGTCTGTATGTTAATTTCTTACCTAGTATTTTGCTGGCCTTTTTTTTGCTATTTAAATAGATTATCTCAACATTCTCTTGGCTTTTCCATGCCGAGAAGGATATTACCTAAAAAATGATTATTTTTTCCCCCTTTTAATCCTTAAGCATTTATTCACTTATCTATTTGCTTATTTATTGGTATATATTTGTTTATTATTTGGTGTGTTTATTATATACAGGATTTGTGTAGGTACTGTGTTCCAGTTAAGGAAATTCTCTTCTATTTTCAGTTTTCCAATTAGGCATGTTTCTGGTTCTGTTCCTTGGTGTCCACCCTGGAGCTGTCCAGGGTCTGGGCTGCTGGTGCCCGATGGATGTGTGAGCCTGTTGAACACAGAGGAGCCTTAGGCAGGGCACTATCCCCAGAGAGGAAATTTTGACCTGTTGGCCGTATTTTTATTTGTGTCTCTCGAGTTGTCTCCTGAGAGCCTTTTCCCGTGGGTCAGTCATTTCTTAGTTCTTGCAAACATGTTAGATGAATAGGCCGAGTGTGTCGTGAAGTCGCTAAGAGTCAGGTGCACGCGGGTTGGTGAGAACCTCTTATGTTATGCTCTAAACAAACTAAAATATGAATCTCCAAGAACACCAGGGCTTCTGTAGAACTCGTGTGGCCCTATTTACAGAAGCCTGGACAGTAGCTGCGGGAGGCAGAGATGGGGGCTGGCTTGTGTCTGGACAGTGGAAGATGGTGGAGACCCATTCCTGCCGCACAGCGAGTGCGCACACCGCCCGGTGAGTTCTGCAGTGTGGGAGGGAGACGCATGCCTTCTTACCATTCTCCTACTTCCCCCAGAACCCTTCTCATGACCTTGACACTCCAGTATCCAGGGGAAATACCAGGAAGGCATCATGACTCTTCTTGTAGGCAGTGATCTCGAATGCAAATACCTTAAATCATGCATCTGGTTTATCAGCAGCTTGCCTTCTGATCTGGGGGTGTTGACTTTGGTATAAAGAGAAGATAGAGAGTGGCTGTATTATCCCTGGGGTCCTTTTCTTCTGGGTGGAGAATCGTTTCAGATTTCCTGCCATTCGTGTCTTTGCCCAGTAATCACCTGGGGGATTGTGCCTGGCGGGGGCTGGCCTCGGTGGGATGCCTACTGCAGCTGTGTGACTTGCCTCCTGTCTTGATACCAGCTTGTTGTCGGACACGATCCTTGTCCTCCCCCAGGTGAGGAATATGGGGAGAGGCAGGTGCATTCGGGAAATGGTGCGTTTGCCACTCCCCTTGAGAGAGGGCCAGCTCAGTCCTTTGCTGAATTCTGCAGTACAGTAACTGGGCATTCTTGTTTGATCTAGTTATGTTTTCCAAACTTACTTGATCAGGGGAGGCTTGGAGAAAGAGAGAGAGAAAGAAAGTCAACTGAAATTTCAAACAGATACCCTATATATTTAGTTGGAAGCAAGTTAGTGGCTCCTCACCTGTTTTTGCATTCACATGTATCAGATTTGCTCATATCCTCAGAACAGCAAGACCCCCAAGGAGGCAGCACCAGGACTTGGAAATTCAGGGTCACGGTCATGGCCAAGGATTGAGACCCTCCGTGGGTCAGAGCAACATACACAGTGTGTGTGTGTGATGGAATTCATTCTCGGGACACTGGATGGGAGGTGGCAGCAGGAGGTCTTGGGCGTTCATGGGTAAGCATGGACTGTGGGCAGGGAAGGAGGGCTCCCAGGGCGTGGGCCTCGGATCTGAGCTGGGCTGGAAGGAGGGTCAGTGATTCTGGAGCAGCGGAAGTGGGGGCACGTGAGGACATCTCAATCTCTGAGTTGATCAAAGGTGCGGGTGGGGTGGAAGTGATGGCGTTTGAGATAGTGGTTACGGCAGTGCCGAGAATGCCAAGATAGAGGCGATCTTCCCACAGATGTGGCTCATGTACCCGTTTAACTGGCCCATCAGGAGGGTCTCACCCCGTGGGAGTGTCCCAGGGTGGCTGTGATGAAGCACCACAGAGCTGAGGGCTTAAACCACACACACGCATTGTCTCCCAGGCCTGGGGCTGGAGGCCGAGACCCGGGGTGGGCAGGGCCAGCTCCCCATGAGCCTCCCCTGGGTGTGTGGATGCTGTCCTCTCCCTGGGTCCTCACGTGGCCGTCACTCTGTGTGTCTGTGTCCTAACATCCTCTTCTTATAAGGACACCATTCCTATTGGATCAGGGCCACCCTGTGACCTCATTTACCTTAATCACCTCTTCAAAGACCCCATCCCCAAATACAGCCACATTCTGAGGGCCTGGGGGTCAGGGCGTGAATTAGGCGGGGACACAGTTCAGCACGCTGGTAGCACGTATGCAGCCCGTGGCCTGGTAGAGGACCCAGCCCCTCGACAGCTGGGCTGCGGCTGCGGTCACTCTGCTGGGGGTGGGCGAGGAGGGGCTGCAGGCTTCTGCCACCTGGAAGAGGGGGTGCTTCACCCAGGTCCCGGTGTCTCCTGGCACCCTGCGGTGTGGCTGGTCCCCAGAGCCCCCTACCAGATTCTGATTCAGCTCCTCGGGGCTGGAGCCTTTCCTCCAGGCAGGGTGGGTGTTTGGGGCCTTGGGTTGGAAGGCCTGCTGTTGCAGAAGCTTCCAGAGCACGTCCCCCATAGTGCCCCACCCCTTCCGGTTCCTTCTCAGGGGACGAGCTGTGCGGGTTCTGGGAGGAGAAAGACAGATTCAGCACCCAGGAGCGAGGTGCGCTTTCTCTCCCCTTCCTGGGCTGCCCGTAGCTCCCCGAAACCTACCTCCGACCACACCCGCTCGCTCAGCCCTTTGTTGGCCGTGGTTTCTTAGTGATTTTGGGGCAGCAGAACAGAGCTTCCCCCAGTAGTCAGTCCAGTTCTACCGGTTTCCACGGAGCTGCTTTCAGTCCTTGGCCATGACCTTGACCCTGAGTTTCCTGGTCTGTACAGAGCCCCAGTGCAGCCCCCTTGGGATGAGCGAATTTGATGTATTTGAATGCACAAAACGAGCCCAAAATGTCACTTCCAATATGTTACATATATAGGGTGTCTGTCTGAGATTCCACTTGACTGAAAACCTTTTTGCAAAAAAATCTTAAACATATATGTTATAAACCAGGCCAGTGGCTCGCCTGTCTTTTTCAGACGATCCTCATAGGCCTTACAACCCTAACCTCAATAAAGCCAGCTTCAGCCCCAGGGATTTTTGTTTTTATGATGTGTCTTCTGCCCTAGTTAGAAGTGCCCCTCACTCTGGTTGAAGAAGTGGCCAGTAGGAAAATCTATGTGCCTGTCCATCAGAGGCATTAAGGGGCCGATGAACCAGTGTAAGATTTTATCATGAGAGGAACATGTCCTAAGAGTCATCGCACTTCACTGACCTGTGTTTTATAGCTTGATGTTTTCCCGAGAGGTTAGTTACACTACGGACGTTTGCTGGCGTGATGAGTGGCCTCTCCCCCCTGACCTGACACTGGCTCTGACTGTGTCCCTCCCTGCGGAGCCTCCCCGGCCCCTCGGCACTGCGGGGATAAGAATGGACCCAGTCCCTCCATCCCCCAAGGGGTCGCCTGATACACGCGGGGAGATCAGTTCTGCTTGAAATTCAAATGGACAGTGGATCATTTTTTTAGTGTAAGTGTGTCTCATGCAGTATTTGGGAAATACTTAAAATGTATCCGTTGCTTACCTGAAATGCAAATATAACCATGTGTCCTCTGTGCTACTTGGCGGTCCTGCTGGGAAGTTAATAATTAAATTATTATCCCAGGTGTTTGCTTTTCCCATGGACCCGCTGACGTTACTCAAGCCCCTTATTAAGGTCTAGTCCTGCTCAGGCGTTCAGCCTTGAGCTCCTGGGACCCCTGGAGGAACAGAGATGCAGGTAGCCGGCCCCTTTTCTGCTGCAGACCCATCTGGGGAGCCTTGTGCACCGAGCTTTCTTGGCAGACATATCTGGCTGCAGCCATCACCCCCAAGCTGATGTGAGGGTCAGTGGCAGGTGCCCTCATGGTGGGGGCCAAACGAGGAGGCTTGTGGGTAGCAGGAGGGGTGGGGGCTATAGGACCTCCTTCTTTAGGTTGACAGGTTTGATTCTGGACTTTGAGTTGATTTTAGCCTGGCATAAATATCCCCAGACCTCCTCCCACCCTGTTCCTCTCTGGAAAGAAGGCCCTGGGGGTTGTGCACACTTTACAGTTCAGACCTGCATGTCCGTGGTAGGTCACCAGCCCAGGGCGTCCTGCTGTAGATGTGTTCTATGTGGCCTGCAAAGTGACTGAAAGGCACGAGTGCCCAGCCTAAGGGTTTGCCTAAAATGTCAGTCTGCAGACCTGGTAACGCTGGCTGTGCTCCTGCACACCAGCGGCGGCCAGAGTTTCAACACGCTGCCTGGCTGACTTGGGGCACCTGCTTTGGCCCCTTCTGCCTCAGCCCACCTGTCCACCTCTCTGTGTCCAGCTGGCTTTCGGTCTCCTGGGCTCCTGCTTGGTGCCTGTTCTCTGAGTGTCCCCAGTGCTGGGGACAGCAGTGGATGAATGAAGTACCTGTGCGCTTGGACGCTGATAGACCGCACAGACAAGAGGGACATGTGAACCAGCACGTGGCAGAAGCTCAGAGGGCTTGAGGGAAAATGAGCCTTCGTGGAAGTAGATGGTGGGGGTGCCATTTGGGAGGCCAGGCCAGGAATGCACGTGAGGGAGGCTTCCTGTGTGTGCCCCCCACAGAAGTAATCTGGGACTCAGGAGCATCTCGCCTGCTGGTTCCACTGTGGGCCCTCCAGACGCCCATTATTCTGCAGACACTGAGGCCCATGAGCTTTGTGGGGCCAGCATGGGATGAGTGGTGGGTGGGGTGTGCGTGGGGTCACCTGTTAGCGGGTGCCCTGGCTGCCCATCCGCCCGCCCTCTGGTGGTGCTCCTGTCAGCCGTCGGCCGTCCGTGTTTCTGTCTCTGTTGGTCCCTGTTGGGTTGGGAAGCAGCATAGTGGGAGGTGAGGCGGGGGAGAGGCAGCCCTTTGCTGGAGCAGAGCTACCCTGAGCTCACGCGTGTCGGGGCAGAGGGACACCCCTGGGGGCCCGGGTGACAGGACCCGGCCCTGAGTCCATCCTTACCGCCAGGCGCCTGCCCCCCCCCAGACGGCTGCTTCGCTCCTCCGCCTGCCTCTGTGCACCTGTTGGAGGGCCTGGGGTCTCGCTGCCGACCCCACCCTGCAGCTCTGAGACGTGGTCTCGGCGTGGGGCCTCGCAGACCAGTTCGAACAGGATTTCTGGCGCTGGTGTTCTGTAAAGCTCCCCACCCAACCGCCCTGAGCAGCCAGCTTGAAGAGCCACCATTCTAGAGGCCATCTCATTGGAACCTGGGACACGGTGGGGAATAACTATATGTGCATATGTAATTACATATTCGTACGATTTATGTGTACCCCAAGTTTTAGGGTAACCACTATGATTACAGTCTAGCACACGGCTGTTGCTCCTGTAACTGTGTCACGTGTCACATAGCATATCTCTGTCGTCACGCCAGGTGCTTTCTCGTGCGTAGTGAGTGAGCGAGTCTGCATTTGCAGCCAGGCCGGCCTGGGCCTCACATGGGTGAGGTTGGGAGACTCAGAGCCGGTCCCTCGCCACAGCTCTCCCATTAGTTACTCACCAGCGTTTGCGTGTCAGTAGTCGGGGAACAGTAAGCTGAAGTTACTAAGGTTGTTAGCGGTGAATCCCGGAATAGCCGTTTGCTCTGGAGTTTCAATTCAGAATCACACCAGGGTAAACTTTGGAATTTTCAATTAAAAAGTAAAATCTGGATGATTAGGCTGACCTGCTGCTTGACACGTTTAAGCAGACCAGTGGCCTCTCACGGGGTGGGCTAAAGGAGAGCGGGGCAGGAGGCGGAGGAGGAGGCTAGCAGGAATAGATGGACGGAAGGTTCAGTCAGGCCTCAAACTCGGGCCCGAAGGCCAGGAAGGTCACGCCAATGAACGGGGCCTGTAGGTGGTTCCGGGAAGGCCCTGTGGAAGTCCCCAGAATCGCTGGTTCTCCCAATGGTCATGATAAGTCAGAAATCTGGGTTTTTGTTTTAAATCTCTAGGTCAGCAAAATTTAAGACCTTGTGCAGACCAAACAAACAGTGTCTCTGGCCACACATTCTTAACCCCTTCCCCACGTGGATCCTCTTGGTGTTAAGGGTCCCCCATCCCCAGCCAAGGTCTTGCCCTTCCCCAGGGAGAGTTTCTGGTGGCCCCTTTGCTGGGCTCCGCGTGCACCCGTGTGGCTGGTACGTCCCCTCTGAAAGTCCAGGCGGAGGACGGAAGCGCCCCTGGTGGTTGTGTCCCACAGCTGACATGATGGGCTGAGCACCTGCACCCTTCCAGGGGAGTTTTCTCTTGTTAAGTGAACTTGAAATACACGGTGGGCATCGGCTCTCCCAGATGGGCACGGGTTGACACTTGGTGACCGTGTCCTACCTGGTGCTTTCCCGAGCACCCCCTGACCCCCCAGGCTACATCCAGAAACATGGCGCAGGGGCCTCTACCCTTGCACTTGTCTGTCTGCAGTAGGCAGGCAGGCGAGCTTCCTCCTCCCTCCCTCCTGCAAATCACGGCTCTGTCACTCAGTATTATGTCTTGCAGTCTCTGGGTGTAGGGGTTTGTTCATTCTCATGGAAGGGTGGTACATGGGGGAAGAGACCACAGCTCAGTGTCAGGGTGGCTTACGTCCCCCGTTGCTCAGTACAGCCCCATTTTGGCAGGGAACAACCTTGTAGTCTTCCATTGTGTGCGTGGCCTTGACTTCCTGTACAGAGTTCACGTAGAACTGGAATTGCTGGTTTGGCATAGCACGCCCTCCACAAGCTGCCTGGCACCCCTGGTCCACACCGGCTTTGATCCTAACCTTTCTGGATCTCTACCTACAGACATGAGGGTGTCAAAGCGGGCAGCCTGTTCCCAGAGTTGTGTCTGTGTCTTCTCCGTGCTTGCTGACAGCGTGGCCCAAGGGTGCAGTGGGCACCCTGACCTGCACCTTGGCTGGGCCCTTTTGCTGCAGCTGATGGTGACAGGCTGCTCTCCCGGCTGCCGGTCTCGGGGACCCCCAGGTCTCCTGGCTTCAGGCTCCTCATAATTTGTGCTTGGCTGCACTCCTGAGCCTGGTCCTGCTTTTTGTCCTGATTTTGCTCGGTACCTATCATTGCTCTGTGTTTGAAGCAGGGGGGTTATTATAGCCTGAGTTTGGGACCGTTCTGACCTGGAACCCGCATTTCTTCCAGGTCTTAGAAAAGCAAAAGCTGGCCTTTTTTCTGATCTTGCAAAATTCCAAATGGCTCCAATGGGCCTTAGGCCACTCCGTGCAGGCCATGGTCACGACCACAGCTAGTCAGGGCTCCTTTTCAATGCCGGCGTTCCCAGTACCGGGGCAGAGCACACGTGGCCCCCACCAGGGTCTGGCTCGGACCGTGGAGGAGGTGGGTGCCACATTACACACAGAACCAGGACCATAGAACCGAACCTGTGCTCATTCGGCTGCCAGTCTCCATGGTGCCCCTAGGTTTTCTTTATGAATTTTCACTTTTCCCCATTTTCCTTGTCCCCCTCCTTATAGACATAGGGCACCATGCCACGCAGCCCGACATCCAGCGAGGACGAGATGGCCCAGAGCTTCTCTGACTACTCGGTGGGGTCGGAGTCAGACAGCTCCAAAGAGGAGACCATCTATGACACCATCCGGGCCACGGCCGAGAAGCCCGGCAGCGCCAGGACGGAGGAGAGCCAGGGCAACACGCTGGTGGTCCGCATCCTGATCCTGGACCTGCAGCAGACGGTGAGCCCGCGCCCACTCACTGCCCGGTGCCCTTGGCAGGGATGGGCAAGTGCCCCCTGGGCAGGAAGTCGCCTGTCTGTCTGGATCAGAAGCCCTTTCTGCCGCAGGCCCGTGGTGGGTGGGCCCCCTTAGTGGGGGGGACTGGGGGTGCCTGGCAAGCCCCTGGTCACCTGTAGTCTGTGGCTTCTGTTGGTGTGGAGGGCGGACCACCAACTCACCTTAGGTCTGGATTAAAGGGAGGGGCAGGCAGGACTGGGGCTGTGATGTGGCTGAGGGTGGATGGCCTCCAGAGCCCTAGGGGTGGGCCGAGTCCATGCCCACCCTTTGTCCTGAAGGCGGATACTGGGAAGGGGGCTGGGGGCTGGAGGAAAGGCCATCTGGTGCTGGGAGGTTACTTGGCTGCGTCATCCACTTTGCGCACATCCAGGGCTTCGTCCCCAGTACAGTGGGGATATCTGAAGAGTTGGGTCAGTACCCCGATGGCTGGGCGCTCCTCCCCTGGTGTGAGCAGCTCCAGCCCCCACGCCCTGCTGTCTTTGGGGAGGCTGACAGCTGTCATCCAGGAGCGAGGTCTGCCAAATGGGAAGGTTCCGGGTGACCTGATGCCCCAGAGCCGATCCAGCCTCAGGTCCACCCCTTGGCACTGGCATGGCTTCTCAGGAGGGCAGGTGTGGTGCGACTGTGTTCTCTGCTGCATCCCTAACCTCTCTTAAAATGTCAGGTGTTACAAAGACTGGTCATACAGGGAAGCAGGTGGCCAGCCCCAGAAGTGGCTGTGGTTAGTGTCTGGCGAACATTCTAGGTGTGTCTCCAAAGGATGGCAGCAGGTATGGGTGGAAATACATGGGTGAATGTAGGCTCGGGCTGCTCGGGCTGCATGTGCTGCTGAAACACCCACATCATTAGATTTTATTCGGATATAAAAGGAGCAAAAGCCAGCAAAGGAAATGCTGAACCTTAGTAATTTTTTTGCTGCAAGATGACTGTTTCCAAAGCTGTAAAGTAAACAGACAGTTCAGGACACTGGAAGCTGGAATCTTTGCTTTCATTTTGATTGTGGTTTTTTTTCTCCTTTCTTCCTGCCGTGGGGAACTTAGCACTTGCTGCTGGTATCGTGGGGGCAGATTAAGCTAACTGCGGTAACGAAAGACCCCTGCGCCTCAGCGCCTAACACAGACGCTCATTTCTTCCTATCTTCTCCGTCTCCAGGGATGGCAGGGATGGAGCAGGCTTCTCTCCATGCAGTCACTCAGGGATCCAGGCTCCTTTCGCCTGGGATCTTTGGACCCCTTCTGGAGCCTCTGCATCCTGTATCCACCCAGGGGGTGAGGGAGGGAAGGGAGAGAACTTGGGGACCCCTTCCCCCCATTTCCCTCCATTCTTCTGGAGGCTGCACCTGACTGCTGAGGAGGCTGAGAAAGAGGGTTTAGCTCAGCCCTGAAAAGTGTGAACAGGTAGCTGTTTGCACGCATGCCCACATGTTTGTGCACACACACGCCCTCCTCTCCTCCCCCACCCCGAGTCTTGTTGGTGTGGCCCTCTTGGCACGTGCTCACTATCTATTCCACCTCCTGTCCTGCTTGATAGCACAAGGGTTGCAGTCGTCCTGTACGAATACCCATGCTGGGCAGACGGTGCCTTTCTTTTCATGTGTCACCTCTCATTGGTCTGGGGCTGGTGGTGCAGTGGTTTTCCAGGAAGAGCTGAGCCCTCCCTCCTCCATGAATGTGCAGTTGCTTCTCGATATTTGTTGTCATTTTGACCTATAATGTCACTTCCACTGGTGAGTAATGAGCTGTTACCTATAGGGGACATGCAGGAAAGGGTCCTGCGAGCCTCTGGTCACATTTCCCTCAATGATCAATATGTAACCTCGTTTTGTGTGTGTTTCTGTGCAAAGACATGTTGTGTAATACACACGGTTGATCACTAATGTGGAACTCACGTCTGAATGCTTCTCAGTGAACACAGGTGCTTTCTCCTTTGGGGGCGTGGCAGCCTTCTGGTGCTTAAACTCTCTAGACAGAACCTCCCCACTGTGCCAGGGGGCTGTTCTTAAACAGCAAAATCACCCACAAAAGGCACAGATGTGCAGACATGGGGCACCCCATAGACTGTGGTATGGACACTTGTTTATAGTCTGAGTGGAAACAGGAAGGCAGTGTGTTGCTGTGTCTGACCCCAGCCGGAAAGGTGGATGTCGGGCGACTCAACTGCTTCATCGCTCTTGTGTCTGTCCGTATCCCAGACGTGCCACGAGTACTGGCTTTGGGGTCACTAAGAAATGTGAGCCAGCAGGCAGCTCCCAAACGCAGAGTCCATGAATAATGAGCATCTGCTGTGTGCTGGAACGTCTGCTTATTCCCTTGGCCACACGTCCTTTCCTCTGCGTGATGGTTTTGAGTCAGAATTCCTACCCCGTGCCGCCCCACACCCACGGGGATGCTGTTTGACTATCTTCTTGCCGTGAACATTGCCTTGATGGCTTCGCATATGTCTTGTTGGTGACGTGATCTTTTTTATTGGTTTCCTAAAG
Source organism: Phataginus tricuspis (assembly GCA_029783875.1). NCBI lineage: Eukaryota > Metazoa > Chordata > Mammalia > Pholidota > Manidae > Phataginus > Phataginus tricuspis. The sequence continues at coordinate 5,394,840 of JAQQAC010006904.1, read as the reverse complement.
AATCGGCTTCGGTTACAACACTAGGAAGTGTTTGGTGTTGGCCGTTCCGTGCTTCTGACCTGCAGATGATGTTTGTCCCTCCTTTCGAGGGTCTCTTCTGTTCTCTTGCTTTTCCCGCCTTCCCGGCCGGCCCCTCTGTTTCGGGAACAGCAATGACCCTGATGCTGGCCTTTGCTTCTCCGTATCTGCTACCTTTTCTCTAATTGCTCTGATTCCTGGGTGGTTTCCCTCTTTGCTTCCTGCTATTTTCTTGAGCCTTGCTGTGTCGTATTGTTCACTCGGGCATCCACTCTGTGCTGTTCCTCGTAACTTCCAATTTATCGTGGTTGTATTGTTTTGGCTTTCCGTGTGTTTTTGTCGCCCTGCGCTTGCTCTTTTTCAAAATTATTCTTTTGAGTTTGTTTATTTGTTTACTAGGTTTAACGGCTCCTTCTTTTCCTGCCTAGCGTAAACAGCACTCTGGGAGATCTTTCTTCTTTTAACTGGGGTGCGTTTTCATCCGGAATAGGTGAATCTGGTTCCTGCGTGCCATCTCGCTCCCTTTCTCTCATTCCTTTTCCTGCAGTTTGTCTTCGTTTTTTGCCTCCTGTTTCTTCCCGACTTGTTCTGGCTGTTCGCCACACCTCGGCGTCTTTCCGTTTGCCCTGACTGGGCACAAGTGCGTTTTCCTTGGCTCTCTTGTGAAGGTCCCCTTGGTGGTGCGTCCACTGTTTGGATGCAGAGGCCCAGGGGCAGGGAGGGTCCCGTCTCTACAAGGCCTGGCCTCCTTTCTCCTTTGGAGATGTTCTTGAATGTTCTGCTCTGGAGCACGGTGCAGGGAGCATGTCCCATTCTTGTGGAGGGGCACCCCCAGGCCCAGGGCACCCCCCATTCAGCAGGGAGGGTCTGTGCTGGACAGTCAGCCCTGGCTGTGTCCTTTGTGTCCCCAACCCCTTCCCAGCCAGAAGAGAGAAGGACCCTGTGTTCACATCTGTCCATATTTGAGTGTGTTGGTGCAAATGGTGTTGGGATTTAGCCCCACCTGAGTGTCTAGTTTCCCTGGGCTGTCCAAGAGGTGTGCTCTGGCATTCGGTCATACCTGTTTTGTACTTTTGGGGGGTGGCTTTCACTATTTGGGGTCAACTTGGTCTGACCTGGCTTCATACCTTTTCAGCCCTTGGATGCTACACGGCTTGTTGAAAGCTCATCGGTGGTGGGGACCCCAGTGGCCCCTGACCACAAGTGTGGACCCCTGTGTGGCCCATCCTCATGCTGCAGGGTTGTGACCATGCCGCCCCTTACCGCCCGTTGTTAGAGTCAGGAGGGGCTGGGGCCTGGACAGGCACTTCCCCAGCCTGAGTTGGGAAGTGCGTGGAGGGGACAGGGCTCTGGGACCTATGCTTCCTTACTCACTCACCGCCCCAAGGCGCCTGCTCAGCCCAGGAGGCACCATGGCCTCCGCTGCGCCCATCCTGACAAGCCCGTGTCCTGCACATTCTGAACATGTACTGCGTGCCTGACACAATAGTAACCTCATGTGCACCGTGCCACTCAGTTCTTGTAAAGGCCCCCAGGAGGCCGGTGTTTCTCGGCATCTTTATTGTGGGATAGCACGTCCACAGCTGCTCGCACACAAAGCATGGTGTCCAGACGAAGAGACAGGCGTTGCCCATGCCCAGAGGCCTCAGCAGCGCCCTCCCAGCCATGAGTAGGTTTGTGATTGTCCCTGTTAGCAGACGGGTGGCCTGTGACACGCCTCCTTGAGCCTCCAGGCTGCTGGCACTGGTGTGTGATGCACACTCTCTGCCCGACCCCTGGGCCTGATTTACCTCTGCAGCTCGTGGTCCCTTAGGACAGTGGCCGACGCGCAGCCTGGAGAGGGCGCAGCACGGGGCGGGGCTTATCTGGGATGGCTCAGTGTTACGTTGCCCACACTGTGTGCTTCGGGTGCAGCCCTGAAGGTCTCTGAATGGGGACCCCTGCAGATGTAAAGGAAGCTAGTGCAGGCTGGGCTTGCAGCTGGGACCAGCACGTGCCCAGTGGCTGGGTTACCCTCCTCTATCTCTTCGGTCAAACCAGTTGGTAGCACTGTCCACATCCGGGGCTGCGCATCAGTCACCATGGAGAAAGGTCATCTTTGCCGTGTTCCTGAGATGCTCTTTGGAGAGCCAGGCAAGGGTGTGGGCATGGGGACGGTGGACACGGTGCTGGGTCTAGAGGGCACAGTGTTGTGGGAGCTGGCCTGTAAGCCTCTGCCTGTTGACCTCCTGACAGGCAGCTCAGGCCTCAGTCGGTGTCTGTCCACTTGCATAGCTGCTTTGGGAGCCTGTCGAGAGTTCTAGGGGAGAGATACCTGCTTTTTAGGCCCAGAATTAGGATTCTTCCTGAAAGGATGGTCCTCCAGGCATCTGGTCTCAACTCCCAGGAGCTTAATTGTTTCTGGAACCTTCTGAAGACGACTTCTCCTTACTTTGTTCAAGATAAACAAAGCCCCTGGAGGCTGAGATCAGAAATCCCGGGGGCTGAGCTCTTAGCAACAAAGCAGCTGTTGTTCCCAGTGAGGCCTTGTCCCGCCCAGAGGAGCCGTGGGGCCTGCTGAGCAGGTTTGTCACCCCAGGCCCACCTGCCGCCTTGGAGAGATGGTGCCCGGAGAGGCTCTGCTGCCCAGGGAGGGCTCACCGCGGGGGCGGCCCCTCACTGACGCGGTGCAGACAGCTTCTCGCTGAGTGACTGCCATTTCCGGTGCAGTGGGGTTTTGGATATCTGACAAGAGCCCCCGGCTGTGCTTACCATCCTTCCTGGAATGCATCTCCAGGGCCACCCTGCTCGCTGGAAGCTCTGATGAGCAGTCCCAGTGGCTGGGTCCACAGGCACGTGGTGGTGCGCGGGGTGGCCCTGGGGCGGGGCTAGTACCCCTTCTCTGCATCACTGCAAGTGCGCAGAGCGCTAAACGACATTGAGCACCGGCAACCATTAGCAAACCTGGCCTTTTCAGCAAGTGGCATGTGACAACATCAATACAAAATATAGTTCTTCTGTTATTTATGTTTGAGGAAAGTGAACGAGGAAACAGGAACAAAGTCGGCGCCAGTGCACGTGGTGGCCTGGCGTCCAGGCCACACTGACTGTCACGTACAGAGCACAGCGCCGAAGAAAATACCGTGGGACCGTGATGCTCTTTTGGGGTTTCCTTGGGCGTGTACCACCCCGGCACGTGACCGGGGTTTGGCCCTGAGGGGCTCTACTGAAGCTGTCACCCATGTGTCCACCCACGGCCCGTCTGAGTGAGCTGGCAGGTGTGCAAGGGCCCGGCCCCCTCCCGCTAGACCTTTGGGAACATGAGTCTCGCCTTTTGCTGTGATCAATGCTGCCATTTATTATCCAGCTCTGCTATTTCATTAGGGAGGAGCATTTCAGCTGCTGTCATGACCCCTCAAAGACAATGAGTTGCCATCATCCATGCCCCCTGACCCCCGCCCCTGCTCACACTCACATTTGTCCCCCACAGCAGCAGCCCGCCACATGCCCACTTCTGCCATGCACATCAGCTGGCGGACACACTCCCTCACCTGTCACTGGCTTCCAGGCGGGCTGGCAGATACACTTGGTTTCTGGGTGACCTTGGCCCTTCTGCTTATCAGGGAGGATGGAGATGGAGCCCCGAGAGCCAGAGGTTTGCCTGCCTCCTGGTGTTTGTGCTGTGCCTGCTGTTTTTATCTGAGGATCCTGTGTTTTGACTGCTAGGAGGACTTCAGCTGTCCTGCCGGTTTTTGAGCCCATCTCCTTGTTCAGTCGCCCAGGCTCCATTGCTGGCCCCTCGTTTTGCACAGACCATGAGGTGGCCCTCCCCCATGCAAGAGGGTTCCGGAAGGCCACACAGGAAGGGCTGGGAACTTGGAAAAGCTCCACTTCAGCCCGTTGCTGAGCACACGTCTGACTCATTCCTCTGGGCTCCTTGCGAGATGAGAGCTGGATGTCTTCTCCCGGAGTTAAAGGACAGGTGTCCAGCCTTCTGGAAACGCGTGACTCAAGTGTCAGCCTCTTAATTCCACTTCAGGAAGATTTGTCCTTGATTTGTCAGGATGCATCCTTCCCGACAAGAAGCCGTGGGTCGGGTACACCTCCTGCCGCATCCTCTGTGATGTCCCAGCCCGGGGTGAACGAGGGGTGTGGAGGCTGTCCCTGAACCGCGCCGGGTCCCCACCGCCAGGGCTTGCAGGCTCAGCTCATATTCAGTCGGGATTCCTTTTTCCAGAATCCCTCCACTCCCTCTCAGGTTGAAGCTGGGAGGCCTCCCTGATCCTCCAGCCAGCAGGAAGCCCTGGGCTCACTCCAGACTCTGCAAATACCCAGGGCCTCTGTTACCACGTCCCTGGGCACAGCTCCAGCTCTCACCTCCTGCCTGGGCCCAGACCTCACTTCTCCCTTGACGCCTTCCTGGTTGGATGCGCAAGGGCCCCTCTGCTCACGTTAGCGAGATGAGTGCCTCTCCCTCCCTGTTGCTGACCCTCTGTACCTGGCCCCGCTGGTGTTCCCTCTCAGCAAGAGGTCACCCTTAAAGCAGCATTGTTGAGGTAGAATTTACAAGCCAGAAGATCCGCTCACATTGAGCACACCATTCAGTGCTTTTCAGTAAACGTGCTGAGTTCTGTGACTGTCACCCCATCTTCCTGTCACCCCCTTACGTCTGCTTGCAGTTCAGTCCATCCTCGTCACCACCTCCAGCCCCTGACAGGTACGGGCCAGCATCTGTCTCCATGGATTTCCTATTCCAGACATCCCACGTGAACGGGGTCACATGCAAGGCCTTGTGTCCACCTGCTCTCACGCAGCACAGGCGTTCGAGGCCCATCCACACAGTGGCATCTCTGGGTCTTCATTCCTTGGCATGGGCCACATTCTGATCCATGCTGCAGTCGATGGCCAGCTCAGCTGTTTTTGCATTCTGGCTGTAAACCTGCTCTGACTGTCCAGGCTGGAGCTGTCCTGAGCCCTCCCTGTCCTCCGCCATAACCAGCCCCCCCCAAGCCCTGTCCTCTGACCTCCAGATGGCTCTGAACCTGTGTTATTCCTCCCATCTTTGTCACCACTTCTGGCCCCATTTCTGCCATCTTTCTGGACTGGGTTGGCCTACGGGGAGTTTCCTCCATGTTGCCTAAGGTGATGGCCTTTAATGTAAGTACGCTTGTACACTTGTCATCATGTCCTGTGAAACTCCCTGATAGGGCTGACGTTCTTGGGAGAAAGATGGAATGGTTACATGGCCCTCCCGCAGTAGATCCACATGATGTCCTTGTGGCCCTGTGCCTCCCCTGCACGTGCCCCACAGCCGTGACCCACAGGTCAGCTCTCGGTGACCGCTTGGTCACTGTCTCCACGAGGGGGTCCTGTATCTGTTTTGCGTGTCCTGGACCCCAGTGGCCCGTACACCTGAATGAACAGTTAGTGTCTCCTGGGAAAGAGACTGAATCCATCTAAACCCTCGCCTTCTGCTTCCTGGGCAAGAATGCACCCCTCCCACCTGCTCGTTTGCTGACCAAAGGGATTTTGTGGGGGATTTCACACATAATTAGAAAAGAAGTTTCACAGGGCCTGACTTGAGCACATTTTCTTCCCTAAAAGACAAGTCAAGAGGATTTAATGGGTGGGAGAGGTCACGGTGATGTGCCCGTCCTTCAGGAACCTTGAGGTTGTGGAGCGTGGCCCAGGGCTGACTCCAGGGCCTGAGGAGTCTGACACTCCTTTTCTTAATATAGAGAAAATTGATAATAGAGAAAAATACAAAGAGTAAGACCATAAATCCCAGGGTATGTATTTTGCCGAATTGACATGTTAACATTTTGTCACTTTTTCATCATGGATGAAAATTTCACTGATAAAAGTCAGTACCCTCTGCTCAGGGACATACACTGTCATGAATTCAGCGTGAATCCCTCTTGTCCCTTGTTTTCCTTATGAGCACCAGTGATGACTCTGTATGTTGCGTTTGTTGCATAACAAGAAACAGGTACCTGGTGTCATACTGGGCGTATCACTCGTAACTTTTCCCACTTGGCCTTATGTGTTTGAACATTGTTTTTTTTCATGTTATCCACCCATCCCTTCATCCCTTGATCCCTCTGTCTTTCCACCCTCTTCCCCTCCACTTATCTTTCCATCCATCCATCCGTCCACCTATCCATCTGTCCACCATCCTTTACTATTACAGAAATACATGGTTTGGGTCTTTGATCTCTGCGTGGCGTGACCCTGCTGTGTCCTTCATAGTATACACGTGGACCACCTTTTGGGGGGATGAAGGGCATAGACTCTGGTTTTCTTTTGTGGCCTCATCAATTGGTTGCTGAGGCCAACAAGAGCCCCCTTGTCCAGCCTCTGACTCCCCTCCCGCTGCCTCCATTTCCCCTGGGACGTGGTGATGATAATCCGCTCCCCATCCTTGAGTGGAGTGGTTTAACAATTTTAATCAGCAAGTTGGTGAGTCACAAATTGCTTAAACAAGGGGGCAGGCTCTGGGCCTCCGGTGAGTAGCACTGGGGACAGTCAGCCCTTGGCCACCGTGGGTCTTTCTCACCTCACAAAGGCTGAGAGGGGCTGTATTTTTATTTCTATCATTAAAAACCATGAAGACCCTATTTCAGTAGCATCAGCTTTGTATGTCGTAAGGATTCTGTGCTGCATCTTCCCGTTAGGTGTTAGGGTAACGTTTTATATTTGAGAGAGGTTGGCTCCACTCGCCAGGTGTCTGTGCCCGTGTGACAAATGTCAGACCGGTGGGCTTTCCTGCTTTGCTTAGCCTAATTCCCACTTAAATCTCTTTGAGAAAATAATGTTCACGGTAAGTGACCTTGATCTGGACTTATACCACACTATGTAGAAAAGCTTTGTAAATCCCACGCTGTGGCGAGAACCCCGGGGTTCCAAGCCCATGCCTCTCCCCCACGTGTCCCAGGCCCGTAATCACTTCCCAGAAGGTGGTGGCACCGCCCTGGACCATCAGTGTTTAGTCTGCACCCGTCCAAGGGCGAGGCGCTCCTCCTGTGTGTGGTTGTATGTCCGCGACCCTCACGCCTGGTCTGACTCTTGACCCCCCCTGGTTTGGCCTTTCTCTTCACAAACCTGCCCTCTGGCCAGATGCGGCTCTTAGGACACAGATGAGTGCCACCTCCATCACCGCCTGGTCGCCGCCACCTCACTAACCCCCTGCTCCCCTCTAACCACGTACGGCCCCTGCCTGGTGAATCTTCCTGATTCTTGCCTCCACCTGGGACAGGAAGAAATGCAGAGCGGCCTGGCCTGTGGGTGTCCCCCAATCGCAGTCGGCCTCTCACAGCCGTGCAGCCCGGGGAAGGGTCCTCTGGGCATGGGGCGCTGATCCCGCCCTCCAGGAGACCAGGCGGCTCTGGTGCATCTTCCACTCCTGAACCGCCCACCGGCAACTGGTGTCTGCAGTCAGGACTGTTGAGTCTCTTCCCGTGGCTGCCCTTCACCCCACCCCGTCTCCTGCTCCTACGTCGACCCGGCTGGTCAGCACCAGGTCCTCTGTTCCCGGGGGATCTGCCTGAAGCCATCAAAAGAGGAGAGCTGACTCCCCTCCAAGAGGGCATGCGTCACGGGTGGCCCAAGCTGGTGCTTGCCGCTCCCTGTCACCGTGGCGATGGCAGAGCATCATTCATTCACCCCCAGAAGTCCCGGGTGCACACAGCCTGTGCACGGCTTCCCACAGCATCCGTGGCTGCTGTTTGAAAAATGTTACTCTGGTTGGAAAACAAATCCATGCCACTCTATCCTCTACTAGTGTTTAAACGTTCAGGAGCGTCCCCTTGACTCCTGGACGGCAGCTTCTGCCAGTCAGGGTCACCTGGCCCTTCCCTATTTCCTTACAGATCCCTTGTTTTAAGCGTCGTGTGTTCCCCGTGACAGCGTTTCAGTGTCCGCTGCCAGGGTCTTTGTCCACAGCAAAAAACAAGATTTCATTTGTACAATTACATGTGGAAACACCATCGTGGTTGAAGTTGCCTGTTTTTTGGAGATGTGCATACACTGCAGAATGGCTCTCCTTATTATGGGTCTTGTAGGATGCGTCGTGAATGAACTGATGATGAGCTGGACCGTGGCCACGGAGGAAGTTCTAAATGTACAGTGCATCTCTGCAAAGGCATGACATGCTCAGAGCTTGGGTTTCCATCCGTGATCCTCAGTCCTTGCTGAATGCTGCTCATCGGCCTGCCCTGAGCTGGGATGCATGTTCCCACTCGGGTCTGTTTCCAGCCCTGAATCCCGAACGGGTGATGCAGGGAACGTCCCTCGGCGCCTTACTTGCAAATGCGTTGGTAGCTCTCTCCTCCACCCCATTTCCCCTGCTTTTTCTGGCTGGAAGTCAGGAATGAGGTGGATTAAGTCTCACTTGGGGAGCATGAATGGCAGACACACCACGGTGGTGGGACGTGTCTGTGATCCAAGCTTGTGGTGTTGATTGACTGCTCAGCCTCCACATAGCCCACTGTAACAATAATACGATGTTTACTGTTCTTTGGGGTTTTGTCTAGACGCTTCTCTACCTTTGTAAAAGCTTATAAAACCATTGTCATCGTCTCTGTTTTACAGGGCCCAAAACGAATTTGGAAAGCAATTTACTCTCACACATAAGATTCTTTTGCCACGTTTTGGAAATCAAAACAGCTTTGTCCAGCCTCTGCCCCAGCAGCCCAGCCCCCCTGGCTCTGGCGGGCACAGGGGTGTTAGCAGCAAGCAGGCCACACTGAGCGACTCCTTGGTTAGTTGGAGTCCAGTTCCCTGTGTGTTTACCTTCTCTGTGTCCTCAGGCTTGTTAACCTTAAAATTTAAAGTTATTTTACGAGCAAAAACAGGTTTATTTGGGAACAGCAGAGAATTGCAATCTGGGACCTGTGAGCTATAGGAGAGCCGCAGGCGGGTCTGGAGAACAAAGGAGAGGGGCGTCCTTTTACAGAGGAAGGAGCGGAGTGAGGAGGTGCTGTTTCCAAGCAAAAAGTCCACCGGAGGAAACTGGGGGTCCCACACGTCGTGGCTTCTCATTGGCTAAGCTGTGACTGTCTCTCATTGGCTGCGCCTCCTGCCGGGTGGTCAGGCATCCGATCCCTGTGGCGTCTGAGGTTTGCGAGGAGTGGTGGGCGTGAGAGCTTCTCCTGCAGGCCTCCTGACACCATGCCAGTGAGGTGTTCCCCTTAATCAATTTTCACAGGTTCAAGGGCAGCACGTTCCCTCATATTGAACAACCGTGAGAGGAACCCACTCCACATTGTCAGGCTGACGACCTGGTTCCCAGTTTTTGTTTATTTTCGTGAATTCAAATGGGAGAGTCTTTGTTTGCAGTGCCCCGCTGTTCCTCCAAAGGTTTTCTTCTTTACATCCCTCCCTCCTCCCCGCAAGCCCAGCCGTTGGGTGGAAGGACCGACGCTCACGCCTCTTCTCTGCCTTCTCCGGAGATGCAATCATGGCTGGCCTCAGCGCTGTGGGCCCCTCAGAGGCTACACCTTCGCCTCTGAAAAAAGTTATTTAGACTCTCCCTCATTGGAGATAAAACAGTTTCTCCCTTGTAATTATCAACTACAACACTGGGATAAACTGACAAATAACTGGAAAATCTGAACAAAGGCTGTATCTCCCTGACCCACAGTGGAACTGGACACAGATGTGTCTACTGTTTTCTCAGAGAGTGTCAAATGTTTTATGACTTCCTGCACTGCAGGCGGCCATGTGCTCAGAGAGCAAGCGGTGTGTCAGAGACACAGCGGGGACCTGGGAGCCGGGTCCACTTGGGCTCAGACCGAACCTCCACCTCTTCTAGACACGTGGTCTTGGGGTACTTACTTGAGTCTCGGAGGCTGTTTCCTCATCTGCATATGGCAATCATAATGGTGATGATTTTATGTTTATAATTATTTTATCATAATTATATCATAATAATATAATATTACTACTAATGCCCACTCACGGTTGTGGTGCAGGTAAATACCATTAGCTCAGTCTCTGACATTTTAGGATTCTACATGTTAACCACAAGCACACCACCATCACCGCCACGGCCATCTCTCCCTGGGCTCTGAGATCCTTAGGGGACGAGATCCCGTCTCAGTCCTGTCCCTGCCCTTCCTGGCCCTGTGGCGATGCAGTGAAGGTCAGGACCTTCCTGCGGAAGGTGGACAGCAGGCAGAGGAGCAGTGGTTCCTCAGGCAGCCCTAAGTGGAGGTGCCGGGCGCCGGGATTCCTGGCCGGCTTGTCTCCGCCCCTCCCTGTGCTCTCTGAGACCCCTCAGCCCCGGAGAGCACCAGGCACACATGGGCGGTAGGGCGGCCGCGGGAACTGGCCAGGATTTCTCAGGTGGGCCTCACGGCGTCAGGCTGCACACTGGGCCTAGGGCTGGCTTGTCACGGATCTCATGCACCCGGCCGTAACTCACTCATTCATCCAGCAAGGGCGGTCACCTGTGCTGGGTGAGGACTGTCCTTGCAGGTGGGGTGGCTGGAAGGGGTGCTTGGTGAGCAAGGGTGCAAGTCAGCTGGGGGGGTTTGGTCAGCGAGGGGAGGGTGTAGCCAGATCTGCCCAGTGTCTTCTGAACGGGTTGCACCCGGGCCTGCCTTGAGCTGGGGTGAACATGTAGGCAGCACCCATCAGGTGTGAAAGGAAAAGACAGCATGGGGCGTGGTGCTCAGCGCCCTGAGCTATTGTTTGCGGACGGGAGCGGTGGGCACTTTGCACAGGTGTTAGTTACTGGGGCTGCTGTAACCAGGCACACAGACTGGGTGGATTAGTAAATTGATAAATTTAATAAACTTACTGTCTCCTAGCTTGGAGGCTGCGAGTTCAAGATCGAGGTGTTGGCAGGGTGAGCCCTTTCTGAGACGGTGAGAGAGAATCTGGTCCAGGCCTCTCCCCCAGCTTCTGGGGCTCCACTGGCCATCTGTGGGCCTCTTTGGGTTGTGGAAACATCACCCCAGTCTCCGCCTCCACGTGGCTTCACGCAGCCTGCCTGTGTGTGAACTGGGGACCAAATTCCCCTTTTCTGTAAGGACATAGTCATCCCGAACTAGGGGCCACCCTGCTCCATTACAAATTCATCTTAACTTGATCACACCTGCTCGCACCCAGTTTCCAAACCAGTCACATTCCCAGGTAAGGGGAAGGACTTCAGCATCTTTAGGGGGCACATTCAGCCCACAATGACACCATGTCTTTCTGATCCTTACAGCAGCCCTGCCAGCCCTGCAGCCTCCCCGACTCCATCACAGAGACAGGCCGCGGGGCTGGTAGCTCAGCCTGGGACCATAAGGTTAGTGTAGGCAGCCGGGCTGCAGACCCAAGGCTTTCTGACCTGAGCTGCTGCTCTGAGAGGTTTCTCGGGGGCCCTCTGGGAGCAGGACATTTGTTCATAGTGCAGAGCTGGTCGCTCACGACAAAGACAGCCTCCCTGGCCCATGGAGTGGCAGCAGACACATCTCTGTGATCACCTGCAGTGCCACCCAGGTCCCCTGGGCAGTGATTCCCAGCCTTGGCTCGCTCAGCACGCACCTGCTGGCGAGTCTCACCTGCCGAGTCATCTGCACCCCCATCTGGGCACATGAATAGAGCTCGTCCATATTGCCAGTTTCCACCTTCTCGTTCAGCTGAGGAGGGGCCGGGGTGGCTGAAGTCACTGGTGTGTCGCTGAGGTGAGCAGCCAGCCCCGCCCAGCCCTGTAGCCCCATGTGGAGCTCTGAGCGTTACCCCGGGCTCAGCCTTTGACATTGGAGAGGGACGGGCAGAGGGCTCATGACCCCGGGTCGGGTGTCCCGGGCAGTGGGATTCTGGGCTGCCTGCTGAAACGGCCTCATTGTCAGCACTACTGGGATCATCTTACCGGGTGAAGAGGAGCTTACCCAAGACCCGTGGCTCAGGAAGGTGGAGGGGGCCTCTAATCCTCAGGTGCACAGACCCCCTGCAGAGAGCTGGGTCCAGCCTCATGTTCAGTCAGACCTCGTTCTTTCTGAACGCTTCTCCAGCAATATGGCAAATTCCTGAGCCCCTGCTGGTGGCTGTGTGGAATGCTGATGGCAGTATTAAATTTTAATTCAATAAAAGTTAGATGTCACGGTTAGAAGGGCAGTTGGCCTGGCATTTTTTTTCCTGGCTTGTCTGTGAGTCTTGGAGAAGGGCGCTGGGAGGGTGGCCAAGCTGCGCCATTCGGTTCTTGGCAATGACGTTCTGTTTCAGAACAGTGTTCATGATTGCTTTGTAGGCACTGCTACACCTCTCAGCCTTTAAAGAATGAGCTCTCATGGCATCTGATACGATTTCTAAAGCATTTTTTATCAGTGCCTGCCTTTATGGTCTGGGAGGGTGGTGTCCGTGTTTCTGAGGCTGTTGTGTTTGGAGCCAGAGTGGGCGGCACGCAGACGCTGGGCCATGGACTTTCCCACTGGGGAGGTTGGCGGGGGGTGGGGGTGAGATGCCTGCTGTATCTGGGACGCGAAAGAGCAATGGATGTCATATTTAGGTTCTGCTACAGTTTGCTCAAGCCATGGTCCTCAAAGTGTGTTCCCCGGACCAAGTGGAACAGTGTCACCTTGAAACTTGTTAGAAATGCAGGTTCTGGGATCTGAACCTGTTGGCAGAGGAGGGGGTCAGATTTTAACGAGCGCTGAAGTCTGAGAAGCTCCACACAAGTGAGGGGACCTCCAAGGCAATAGGCCGTATTGATTACGGGACCTGCACGGCCAGGGGAGAGTTGGGTCACTAGTTAGCATCCAGACCACAGGTCAACAGCTCAACCATAGCTTTTCACCTTTTGTATTTACAGTGTCTCCCTCCAAGTGACTCAGAGGTCTAATTTTTCATGCTGAAGAGCCAGGGGCCTGCAGCTCAGACCCTGTTAGGATGCAGGGGCAACAGCGTGGCCTCTGGCTTGTGCTGCCCCGCTGGCCTTCCGCACCTAATCAGATGGCTTTCTTTCCCTGCAGAAATGCATTCGGTTTAACCCAGATGCCACAGTGTGGGTTGCAAAGCAGCGGATTCTGTGTTCGTTGAACCAGAGCCTGAAGGATGTCCTGAACTATGGGCTGTTCCAGCCAGCCAGCAACGGGCGGGATGGCAAGTTCCTGGACGAGGAGCGGCTTCTGCGGGAGTACCCGCAGCCTGCGGGCAAGGGCGTGCCCTCCCTGGAGGTACTCACTGCACCCGGGGCGGGGCGGCACCTTCTCCAAACTCCAGATTAGGTTGGATTGGGAGGTGAGCCCCAGATTTAAAAGTCGGTTTGGGGTCTTGAGGGTGCACCTAATTTTGTGTATTACAGATGGTTGTGCAATTTTAATCCATTTGTTTCTGATAATAGAGTGGATGAGTGTGTTGGGCAGAATCTTGGTATGAGCAAACCACAGCTCTTTGTCAGGTTCAGGAGCAGGACCCTCAAGTCGTGGGGTGCAGAGTGGGGCTTGTTTCTGCCTCCCTGAGTCAGCCTCCCTGCCGTTGGGCATATGGTGGGCCAGGGACCATCTGGCTGCGATCCGCTGCCTCTCTGCTTCTTGCAGGAATGACCCCGGGAGTGACTAAGCTTTGAGCTGCTATAGCCAACCTGCTCTTGGGCCTGCCTTGTGCACAGGTTGACGTGCGTGCCCATCGGGCAGCCTGGTACCTTCCCGCAGGAAGCAAGCCCGGCCCTGCCTCTCTGACGCCTGGCAGGCTGCTCCTGAGTGTGTGTGCAGCATCTCCACACGAAATGTCAGGACAGGTGCACAAGTAGCTGGAAATGTCATTTCTACCTTGTGCAGCACGGCAGTATGTTGCTACATGATGGTATTCATTTCTGCGAGGTCATGCGGCAGGAGGCTGAGTGTGAAACTGTGCTGGCATTGGAGCCATTGGAATGGGTTCCGCAGCATTCTCAGCAGCTGGAGGGTGCTCTGAAGTCAGGTGTCATAGACAAACCTCATCTGCCCACATCTAGGTCTGGTAGTGACTTTGAGGCTGTGGTTACAGGACCCCATTCAGGTGGAACATGTCAGACCAGGGGAACACGGGAGCCACATGGCAGCCATGTGGGTCACTGGTCTGACCTCAGTTGGCTCGTCTGTAAAATGGGTATCCATTGAAAAATCTCTTGCCGGGAGCCTGCTAAGTACCAGTCCCTTTCTAGGCATGTCTCACATGCACGAGTCAAGGTCTGTCTAATGGTGCTTACACTCCAGTGGGACAGTAAGTAAACAGTGCATTTCAGGGGCTAATAATCTCTATAGCAACAGTGAAATGGGGCAGGAGACCAGAAGTCCTGAGAACAGCCCGTCCCTTACCCCTGAGAACCAAACAAGGGCAGACGTGGGACAGGGCCGGGCCGTGCTGTGGCATTCAGAGCAGCGGACGGGTGTGTCCTCCTCCCCACGTCCTACCCAGGGACTCACGGGAGCTGAGGGGAGAGGTTCCCCGTCCTGTGCCCCTGTGCCCATCGCCTGTCGTGGACATGTAGGCTGCAGTGTCAGACCCTCTTGGTCCCATCTTGGTAGCTGTGTGACCTTGAGTGCACCACCCAGCCTCTCTGGGCCCCAATTGCCAGCTTGGAAATTGGGGAAACATTCGTACCACCGTCTTGGGTGGCTGTGAGGCTCAAATGAGGTATTTCACAGAGCAGGGCTCTCAGCGTAAGGCCTGGGGGTTGGAAGCACCCCGAGTTGGCGCTGCCGTCTGCTCTCTTTGGCACAAGAGGGCTGTTTGTACTTACATTTATCCCCTTGGATCACCGTCCTGCCAGGCGACCCAGCGTGCGGAGCTGGGAAGGGCCTGGAGGTGGACGCATTAGGGGAAGGGAAGGATCTGAGCTCCTTGCCTCGGATAACTGGAGTAAACTGTGGTTGACTACTTAGGAAACACTGACAAAATAGCAAGAAAGGGGTTTGTGGTTCTGAGCCTGCATCCCTCTGGCGCAGGAGCGGTAAATGTGCATGACTTGGAGAGTCTACTCCTCAGCACTTCCCTCCTTCCTGGAGATGTCCTCAGTCCTGGGGTACATTTTTTATGACCAGTAAAAGTGCCCACTGACCTGAATTCCTGCAGACTTGTCAAGTTAGTGACAAGTCACGCTGTCTCTTACACCCCTGATGTCACCCTCTGGCTTCTGAAGTCTCAGAGGTATGGCGAGAAGGCCAGAAGAGTTTCCTCCTGGTCCTGGGATGTGGGTTGTGCAGAATGAACTGTCCTGGTGGGATCTGGACTCAAGAGGGCTGGAAACCCTAGAGCAGGCCTGGATCTCCTCCTGCCGGCTCAGTTCAGGAAGGTGGACCTGCAGTTTGAGATCAGCACACATTGTCCAGATATTTTGCACAGCTGGAGCCAGAAGTAGAACTCCGATTTCACTACAGGTTTATTTTGGCACTTAAAAAAAAAAAATCACCTTTTGGACAAAGCAATCTGGCCTGTTGGCAGCTCTTTGTACAGTAATGGGGAAGGAGGATAAAGCTGTGGCTTTGGGAACTTTATATGGGATTAGACACTCAGTTTCGGGATCAGCTCTCCCACTGCCCAGCACCTTCATTTCACGAAGGGTGTTTTCACTCATGGACTTGTTTAAATTCCTCGGGGTATGACGCAGTCAGGGAAGTGGGGGAGGAGGGATAAAACAGCACTTGTCCAGCCCCGGCACTGTGCCAGGAAGCTTGCATTCCATTCCCGGGCCACCCTGGGAGTTTTGTGCCGTTACCTCCCTGCCACAGATAAGGAGACAGAGTCTGAGATTGGGAAAATGTCCAGTGCAGAAATCTCAGCTCTGGATCCTAGTGACCGTCAGCATCCTTCCCAAGCCTGGTGTGGTGTGTCCAGCACATTTTGCTACAAAGGGGTCCGGGCCCTGGGGGAGGCACCAGAGAAGGGTGCCAGGATGGTGAAGCAGAGAGACCAGTGCGTTCTCGGGCCCAGCTGCTGCATGTGAGCAGGGCGCACTCAGTTCCTGCTGTGTTTTCCAGCTCAAAGGAGGCACTGCTGTTTGGGGGAAGGGATCATAGCCCTGAAGCCCCAGGCAGAGGCTGCAGGTGTAAGAGGAGGTGGCTTCCTGCGGCCGGGGCTTCTAATGCGTATCTTCAACGTTGACTGTGTCACGGAGTCCCGGCACTTGAAGCGGTGCCCTGGTGTTTTGGCAGTTGCCGCACTAACCGTGATCAGACCGAGATCACTAATAACGCGAAGGTCAGCTGGGCACGGCAGGCGGCCACTCCTCTACCCCAGGATCTTGACTCTTTCGTCCCTTCGAGTTGCTGTCGTTAGGGCTTTTTAGCCAGATTACTGCAGAATTCTTCTTGCGATGTCGTGGACTCTGCAGCTCGAATACCAGTAGTTTATTTAACACGGGAGGGTTTGCTCTGGAGCCCCTGCCTGAGGTGAGATAGTCAAAGTGAAGGTTGGTTTTCCCCTTGAACAGCCATGTGATATATTAACGCTTCTTTTTCCTGTTTCTGTGTCTGTGCCAGTTTCGATACAAGAAGCGGGTGTATAAACAATCCAGTCTGGACGAGAAACAGTTGGCCAAGCTGCACACAAAGGTAAGAGGGCTTGGCTGTCACTCACACTCTGGGCGTCCTTTTATTTTGTGTTATCTTAGGAGATCGGGAGCTCTTTGGACTTTTTTCCTGGGAGATAGTGCTGGGGCACCTGCTGCATACCTGTCACGAGAGGCAGGGCAGGATGTACAGGTGGCCTGGGTTCGTCGGGCTGCCCAGGGGGCGGTGGGGTTGCTCCGTGAAGCCGGGGGTAGGAGGCCTCAGGCAGGGGAGCAGACCCCACTGGGTGGTCCAGAAGAGCTCCTCGAAGGCAAAGCTCTCCTGTTACCACCATCCCCTCATCCTGGGTAATGAAAGCACAGTAGATGACAACTTGTAAATGAGAAACTATCCATGTGGAACCTGCTGTATGCTCTCCTCTTCTTGGCGTTCCTGGGAGGAGGGGTAATGCTTGACTTTGAACCGTCGCTGCTGAAAAAAAAGACAGCGTGGAGGGTAGTTTTCCTCTGCTGTCTCTCAAGTACAGAGCCGATTAAGAGCTGTGTACATAAACCGCACAGAGGGAAGAATGCACGCGGGCAGCTGGGCCGTGAGCGTGGTAGGGCAGAGTGCCCTGGCTGCATTCCACAGAGCGCTCAGCCCCTGGCTGGACACACAGCAGGCACTCCTGCCCACAGTGTCTGTGCAGCCAGGCCAGTATGCCATGGGTGCACCTGCTCTTCCTCAGCATGCTGTGGGTGTCCGGGGGAGCTGGGGCCCAAGTGTGTGGTGGGTACCTCCCTCAATGCCAGAGGGATGCTCTCCCCAGCCATCCTGAGTGCACAGCTAAAGCCAGGGTTGGGACGCTGCCTGGACGCCTTCCCTTAGCCCGATGCTGCCCAGGGCAGCTCACCGAGCTCTGAGCTCACAGAGGGCATTCTCGGCCAGCAGGGCCCCCTTGATTTTGCTTCGTCCCCTGTTTGTATCAGGATGGATGCGTGGATTTCTGTTGTGCTCCTGGGATGCACATTTTTTTGCATTTATTGTTACTCATTTTTGCACTCAGTGTCTGGACGCAACTGGTGGCTGCCCTTCTGCCGAGCTCTGCTCTCCGGCGCATCCCACCGCCCTTTGAATGCTGATGAGGTTCTGACAAAAGATGCCGGGGCCCCTCCTGCACTGTCCCTCTCCAGCCCTAGAATCTGCCTGGATGGAGGTGTTTAGACCCCACAATCTGGGCGCTTCTGGTTTTTTTGATTACCTGATGTGTAGTTAAAAAATGTGTGTGTGAGTTTTTTAAAAGTGTCAATTACTAAATAGAAATGAAGGTGTCAAGTGAAACTAAGTGTATCTTGTGTCTTTGTGCACTTGCTAATATTTAGTCCCAGAATGTTTGGGAGACATTTGGATGGAGATCCGCCCTTCAGAGGGCTGAAAGGCCTGGAGGCTTCACAGTTCGGAAGCCTCTGTTGCCCCCCTGTCCTGTGTGCTTTGGGAGAGGTATGGGATAGGGATGGAGAATTAGGGACTGACGAGTTAGATTCATCAGGTGGAGGCGTCCGATCCCGTGATTATGGTCAGAGAGCCCAGGCTGTCTGCTTGATGGACA
Source organism: Phataginus tricuspis (assembly GCA_029783875.1). Classification (NCBI taxonomy): domain Eukaryota; kingdom Metazoa; phylum Chordata; class Mammalia; order Pholidota; family Manidae; genus Phataginus; species Phataginus tricuspis. The sequence goes on along the minus strand of JAQQAC010006904.1, from coordinate 5,376,777 downwards.
GGAAATCGTACATTTTCTTACAGATGAAACTGGGCAAAGCTGGGGAAGTGTCCCCCGCAGCAAGGTTGACACCCTGATCCTTTTCATCTCATGGGAGCGAATGTCTCCCTTCACCTTGAGTCACCTGGAGGCAGGGCGTCCCGTTTCTGCCCATGTGGTCGTGGGGTTAACCAAAGAGTGGAGTAACCTGAGTGAGCGGCTGCCCTATTTGCCCTCCATCACTGCTGCACCCTAGAGATTAGAAAACATCAATACCAGTCCTTGGACATCACTGGCCAGAGATGGAGTCAGACCATCTGGGGTGGATTCTGGAAACTAGTTCTTCAAAGCAGTTCCATGTGGCCTCCTTCAAAACAGGGATGTCCCATGGCTTTCAGCAAGGACAGTGGGCAGTGAGCGGTTTCTGAAGTTCACCCAGGACAGGGTGACTGCATCCACTGTGTGCTGACTCTGTGCTCAGCCCTGGGCTTCCAGATGCTTGGTGAGCCGTGGGGGGGAGGGAGGGGAGGGCAGAGGCCCCATGGCGGCTCAGCTCCCTCTCCATGGAGAAGGCCGGTCTACGCTCTGTGAGGAGGCTTCTTGCAGCTGCCAGGCGTTTCTCATAAAGATTTCTGTTTCATCATTTTTTGGCAGACCAATCTGAAGAAATGCATGGATCACATACAGCACTGCTCAGTGGACAAGGTCAGCAAGATGCTGGAGCGCGGCCTGGACCCGAACTTCCATGACCTGGAGACGGGAGGTAGGGGCGGGGCGGAGGGCACGCCGTGGAAGCGTGAGTTAGAGAAAGCGGTTCTCCTTCGTTATGTGCATATGCAGCACCAAGGCTTTACCTGGTCTTTAGAAGCACTTTCTCTCTCCCCTGGGAGCTCTGGATGAAAAAGGGCGGAGCCCGTGGGCCCCCGCAGTGCCCCCCACAGCCAGCGTGGCGCCTGACACATCCCAGGTGTGTCGAGTGAGTGAACGAATGAATGAAGGGACGGACGCGTGTAGGGCTGCCGTGCGCTGGCCTCGGAAGACACGCACTCGTGCTGTGTCCTTGCTCCCTCTGCTGGAAGCTGACTTCCGATGCGTGCGGGCCTCTAATCGTTTGTGGGACAAAATGACACGGTTCTCAGTCTCAGCACTTCTGACATTTGGGCCGGACATTTCTTTTTTTTAATTTCACGATTCTGCACAAGCATTAACTTTTATTTAATCTTATCTTTTCCCTTTTTTTTCCTCAGTTTTGTTGAGATTGCATTAGTTTCAGTTTCACGAATCGACTCGATACAGTATCTTTTTGTAAATGATCATCCCAGGAAGTGTAGGTAACGCCCACGGCCACGCTTAGTTACAAACCTTTTCTTCTTGTGATGAGAACTTTCACGATTGATGTTTTAGTAGCTTTCGAATATGCGACCCAGTATTGTTCACTATAGTCAGCATGCTGTACATGTCGTCCCTAGGACTCATTTATCTTATAATAAGCACAAATGTACACCTTTTGGCCCCTGTGCCCCCTCCCCTGCCTCTGGCAGCCACCACCCCATTTCTGTGCGGTAGGCAGGCGGCTGAGTGCACGTCGGGGACGTGCTCAAGGCCAGGCTGAACATAAGTGGGGAGCCGGCCGGGTGGGGGCTCTGTGAGTTAGGGAAGTGGGGTCTGTGTGCCGAATGGCAAGGGCAAGCTGGGCTCCTGCTGGAGGCTCAGGCCGTCCCAGTTGGGTGGTGATGGGCTCTGCTGCGTGTCTGGGCAGAGCGGACAGCTGCAGGGGTGCTCTTCCGGAAGCAGGTGTTTATGGAGGAGGAGTAGGTGGGGCGGGTGGAAGCAGGCGGGGCAGGCGGCAGGTGGGGCATGTTCGGCTGAGCTGAGGTGGAGCAGAGGGTTTGGGTGCCGGGCGGGGTGGGTAGGCAGTGAGCCCGCGTGGCTGTGCCTCTGGCACCACGTTGAGCTGCTCTTCTTCTGTCTTGTCACCCAGACTGTCTCCCTGCTCACAAGGGTGGGTCCTCTCTGCCCGTCCTGTGGTGTAGCTCCCAGAACTTAAGCTCTACCTGTAAATGGACCAGTGGACTCCCGGGCATGTCCTTGAGCCCTCAGCCAGGCCTGGGTGTCGTGGGTCCCTGACCTGGATTCTCTCTTGGGCCCTTGTCCTGGCCTACTCCGTGGCTGTTTCCGGATCATTCCCTGGGCCCCGGCACCTGTCTCGCCTGCCCTGGCCGGCTGTAGGGGGAGGTTAGCAGGCTGCTCTTCCTGCTCTAGTCGGCTCCTTCCCTTCCTGGGCCAGGCCTCCGCCCCTTCCTCCCCAGAGCTGGTGTTTCCTGGATTCTATGGGTTTGAAATGCCTGTTATTCCATAGCAAAACCCTAACTTTTCTTCTGAACACCCAGCATAGACCCTGAATATTTCAGAATGGAGGTCCATGGCCATTTCTCTTGGCTGTGCCAGGAGTTAAATGTCGTCAGACAAACAGAAGAATCAGAAACCCGTTTGCCCCTCGTATCCACATAAAGTGGCCCTGACCAAGAGGGCAGAGCGAGGGCAGGCGGCCCAGCGCTACAGCGAAGGCTGAGACCGGCAGGCCCGGGAGAGAGGGCGCCTGCCGCCCAGGCAGAGGGGCTCGGTGGGGCTTTGCCTATGTCGCTGCATTGTGCTTTAGTTAGGGCTTTTGGGGGTTTTTGGCCTGGACAGGTAAATTAGAAATTATTTATTTTCAATTTGAGCACTTAAAACAATTATTGAACAGTTCTCATGGTGGTTGCCAAATGGCAATTTTCTATGTCACATTGCTTCTCACAGTTTGTGTTCCTCTGTAAGGCAGAGCTTTCCCTTTATGGCCCCCCTCCCAGTTTTTTGGAATTAGTAAACTCTTTTAGTTAGAGCAGTTTCAGGTTTACAGAAAATTGAGCAGAAAAACAGGAAGCTCCCAAACCTCCCCCCACCCCGCCACCAGTTTCCTCTTTGAAAGGAATTCTTGAGCCAATTATTATTAACTACAGTCCACAGCTCCCCGAGGCTCTCTGGGTGGCGTCCACGCTGTGGCTCTGGGCGGATGCATCGTGTCCTATGTTCCCCACTGTAGTCCTGTCACTGCCCTACAAACCCTCTGTGCTCCACTGCTCGTCCCCTCCCCCAACCCCTGGCCACCACGATCCGTCGCTGTCTCCACAGCTTTGTCTTTTCCAGAATGTCCTGGGGTCGGGATCACACAGTGTGTGACCTTCTCAGGCTGACTCTGTCCACTTTGTCCACATGATTCCTCCGTGTCTTCTGGCCTGATGGCGCCTTTCTCCTTAGTGCCGAATAACATCCCATCATCGGGATGGCCCACAGTCCACCATCACCCGTGAAGGACGCCTTGGTTCCTTCCAGGTTTGGGCAGTTACGGATAAATCTGCTGTAAACATCCAGGCATGGAGTAAGTGGATCAAACATGGTGGGGTTTTTTTTTTCTTTTAAGGCAAAACTAGAATGTTGACAGCAGGACAAAAGAGAAGGGATGCGTCCAGACAGGTCTGACCAGACGCCAGTGCAGCCTCAGGTCTGCTGCCAGCCACATGGTCGCACGCTCGCTCGTCCCATCTCCACTGCTCGGGAATTTTCACTCACGTCTGCAGACTGGAAGAGAAGAAGCCGTGCTGATAAGGGGGCAGGGAGCGCGGGGACCAAGGGCCATGAGTGAAAGGAGAAAGCCCACAGGGGGTGGAGGTTCTGCAAACAAGCGGAGCCGTGGGTGATTCCTGGGACAGCAGCCGATGCGGAGTAAGTCCGAGGGAGAATACTGCAGCAGCATAGGCCCAGCTGAGAGGCCAGCGCCAGGCGCCGTCCTGAGGAAGGCGCCCATCTGCACCCGCCTGTGTCTGATTTAGTGCATCTGGGGCCGATTCACACTCCCGCCTCAGACAATCGTGCTGAGCCCCTGGAGACACATATGAAACCACAGTCAGTGTGGGATGGTGACCCCGAGATGGGACCATGAGAGGTGAGCCCTGCCGGTTTGCAGCCCTGAGACCTGGCCTTGGGGACCCTGGGGAGACCAGATTTCACCCCACATGTCCGAGGCTACCTGTGCGAATTGTGGTTGAATGAACCCCTGTTTCTTCGTTTCCTCAGTTGGCTGACAATACCTCCTGAGAGGGAGCGTTTGAGTGTCAGATGAGCGACGTGCATTACGTGTTTCAAGTGTGGAGTGTCACCCATGATAGGGTCTCCAGAAGGTTCTGTCATATGGCACCACAGGGGCACAACAGGTGTTCCTCTCCTTGTATCGGGCCCAGAGGGCAAACACAGGCTAGGCTCTGGGACGCTGCCTCCAGACAGCAGGCAGTGTGGCTGACTTGTCCTGAGTCTCCAGGACAGCCTGATTTTCGCACCAGAAGTCCCACATCCAGAAAGCCCCTGGTCCCAGATGAGCTGGTGTGATCGGTCAGCCTAGAAGTGCCCAGGGCACAGGATAACTACAGCTGCAGTTACATGAGAACCTGACGGGGCCTGGCTCTGTGTCAAGGACATGAGAAGCCTTCTGCCTCTCCGTCCTCACGCACTGCACAAAGCACGCCCCCTCTGTGGGGCAGGTGTCCTTGGAGGAGCCGGCAGCCCTGAGAGCGGAGGGCGGTCGCCAGGGCACCGGCGAGGCAGGAGGCAGGGCCTGCGGGTTGGCTGCCTCTTGGACCCCAGGGTCTGTGCTCCCCCTGCCCACGCAGGTGGAAAGGAGTTGGGGCTGTGGGTGGGCTCTCTCCTCACATGCCCACCTGGGCGGGCACCGGCTTGGGCAGAGCCCAGGACTAGAGGGCCTGTGGCCCCTAAGCAAGTGTAGCTCCTGATTCCGGGATGGTGGTCCAGGTGGGATGGGGGCTCACGTCCCCTTTTATTCCACATGCTGTGCTGTTGTCCTCAGTGGCTCTGACAGTGTGGTACCTTTTCGTGTTTTAGTGGCTCCACACCAAGTTTGGTAACTTCTTCAAAGCCACCCCTTGTGGAGCAGGATTGACTGAAAAGCGGACACCTTTACCTGCTGCGCAGAGAGTTGAAAGCAGCCGGCTTCTGAGTGCAGGAAACACGATGCTCAGACCTGACCGTGTTCCTGCACCGCGTGGTTCTCAGGCGCTGCTGGGCTGCGTGCAGGGGCCTGAGTGGAGGAGACAGCCCTTCCAGATTGAGGGAGGCACAGAAGAGAGTTAAATCCCAGTGGAATGACCTGCCAGTTAAAACAGAGCGGCCTTGATGATTGCACCCAACTGTCTGGTACCTGTTCTAATGGGAATTTATTTAGTGACAGTCAAAGCAGTGTAGAGACATAAAGGCCCGCCCACCAGGGCCCCGGGGCTGGTCTCTGCTTTGGTTGGAGCCTTTGAGATGAGACGAATGGTGTTTTGAGCCCCAGAAAGGAAACCTGAGTGGAAATTAGCGCACTGTGTTTATTTCACATTGTGTTCACAAACTAGGAGGCAACCCCGGGCACCACAGGCAGGGGTATTCATGAAGCTGGAAATATCTTTCAAACTGTGAAATGTCTTGAGGAATAAAATACAGAATTTTCACTGAGTGGATTTCTCAGAGCACTAATGATGTGTCTGGACTTCATTTGTGAGATACAATTACTAAATTCGTTTCCAGGGCAGCAGAAACTCCTCAGGTTGTCGCTGATGCTGTTCGTCATCTGTACCGAGATGGGCCAGGTTCCGCCACATGTCACTGCAGCCCGGCTCCAGGGAGTGCCTTCCCTGCTCCCAAGTGGCACAGTTAGAAGGCTTTGTGGACACTCCAGATCCCTGGGCACTGAGCGGGGCTTCCTCTGTGCTCTGGCTGTGAGAAGAGTAGGGCTTGTTTTGTGCATGAGGACCGACAGTCTGTATCTGGTGCCTTGGGGTAGATTCCTAATGAATCCTGGCGAGAAAGTCTATAGAAATGATAGCAGCAGGGAATTGGTAGCGATCTGAGGGGATGTGGTTCTGGGACCCTGTACATGTTGGTCTGTGGAGGGTCAGGACCACACGAGTTACCCAATGCGAAGAGGTCAGCTTGGAGACTGCAGGGTCTATACCTCCCTGCCCCTACATCTGGCTGCCTGTGGCTTGTCAGGCACCGTTCCTTGGTACAAAGAGACTTGTTTGTGCACGAGAGCTCCAGTGGAACGTCCGGTTGCAGAATTCTTCATGCATGTGCCCACCACATTTCAGGAAGGATTCTAGGGACATGGGGTAGGACAAGGTGCCACGTGTTAAGGAAGGAAGGAGCCACGGTGTGAGTGGTGTGGAGGCAGGGATGGGGCCTGGAGTGAGTCTTCGGGACGTCCGCCAGAGCGGGCCAGAGGGAGAGACCAGTCTGAGCACTCCTCACGGTGACCCATGACGTGCACACAGCCCTGGACGAAGGGTCTGTGTCTCCCTGGCAGGTGCGTGGTGATAGCCAGACACAACATTTCCACGTTAACCATCACCTGAAGTGTGAGCCCTGACCCTGTTTTTTTGATACATTAAAAAAAAACAAAAACAGGGCAGTTTTCAATTTACAGAATTATCAAGATAGTAACAAATGCCCCTATGCCCCAAACCCACTTCCCCATTACTACCATCTTATACGAGTAGGGAACATTTTTATAATTAATGCACTGGTATTAATATTAGTAAAGCCCATCCTCACTTCATATTTCATTAGTAGTTACTTGAAGTCCTTCTGGTCCGGGATCCCTGGTGATAATCATCATGTCTCCTTGGCCCCTCTGGGCTGTGATGTTTTCTGGGGCTTCCCTGCTTTGCTGGCCTTGGCAGTGGTGAGGGGCACCCATCAGGTATTTTGTGGCCGCCCCTCAGGGGGGTTTTCTGAGGTTCAGTCACACAGTTAGCCTGGCGTGTGCACCCGGGAGGACAATGCAGAGCTAATAAGCCTGTTCCTCTTGTCCCACCAGAGTCCCACTGCCTACACGGCCTCTCCCTGTGATATCAACCACGCTCATCTGGTGCAGGTATGCTCGCCGGGTGCCTCAACTGTACAGTTTGCTCTCTTTTCCCCTTTAGGGACTGTCCTCTTTGAAGGGAAGCCACTACGCCCAGTCCATGCTTGCAGTGGGGAGTTCGCTCCACCTCCTTGAGGGCCGTGTGTCTGCATACAGATCTGTCTCTTCTTCCTCACTCACTTACTTAATCAATCAGCTGTTTTTATCAGTATGGACTCATGGACATTTAATTTATAGTTTGGGTTATAACCCAATCCCACATGTATTTTGTTGCCCAGATTGTCCCAGCTCTGGCCACTGGGTGCTCTTCTGTCAGGTCCTGGGTCTCTTTGATACACCCCTGTCCAGGTGGGTTATTATTACGCTCTTAGGTTCTGGCACTAGAAGGTGCTCAAGGCCCATCTTGTCTAAAACGAGCCATTCCATCCAGGAGCCCTGGTTTCTTTCAATGGAGAAGGGTCTTAGAAACCAAGATCTGGGTGACAGGTGTGCTCGTTGCTATGGGATGTCCTTGCTCTGGGCCCTCAGCTGACAGAGCAACAGATATAAGTGTGTGTGCTAACCTGTGAATATATACATACTTTTAAGTATTTTTTTAATGTAACCGTCTGTATCTATATTAAGCTCAACATGAGTTCACCCTGACGTCTCCACCTCTGATCTAGGGCCACATTGACCGTTCTAGTCCCCTCCCTCGTTTACTCATAATCTCTCTCACTGGCTACCACAAGCTGTCTCCCTTTATTTAATCTTTCCGTTCCAGTATCCATATGTAGTGGCTCCAGAATCACTCACCTGTGCCCTCCACAGTGGAATGCAACTTGGTCAACCAGAGAACAGGATGTAGTTTTTTTCAGAATGGCTTCTCTCATTTAGGAATATGCATTTACAGTTTAGCTGTATCTTTTCATGGCTTGGTAACACTTTTCTTCTTATCACTAAATAAGAATCCACTGTATGGATGTCCTAGTTTTGTTTACCTGTCATCCGTTGAAGGGCATGTCGGCTGCTTCTGGTTTGGGGCTTGGTAGGAATAAAGCTGCCGCAAATATTTGTGTGTAGGGTGTGATGTGGACCTGAGTTTTCAAAAGAGTTGGGTGAACACCAAAGATCACATGGTAAACCATTTGTCCTTTTTGTAAGAAGCTGCCAAACCGCACCATTTCGCATCCCCACTGACAACGACTGAGACTCTGTGTCGCTCGACATCTTTGCCAGAGGTTCGTGTTGTCAGTGTTTTGGATTTTATCCATTCTCGTAGTGTATGGTGGGATCTCGTTCTGAGGCTCGAGTTTTTGCTTGCTCGAAATGTCTTATACTTTCCAAACTCCTGGTCAGGGAGGTCCTATTTGTCTGCTTTAGACCACATTAGTGCCTGCATGGGAGTGTGGGTTTATTGTCCAAGGCTTTAGGTGTGAGAGAATCATGGGCCACAGACCAATTCTTGGACCCCGTCCTCCTTGATTTTGCTACTGGAAAGACTAAAAGCACAACCCCTTCCCTGTGCCTTCCCCCCAAATTTGGTTGAAACGGGCCCATAGTCCGTCCCCCACATGGTCCTTGTCAGGGGAACCAGCACCCTCCAGGACACCTGTGTGGGAGCAAGACCCAAACCACTCGCTTGACCTAGAAGCGATCCCTGCGTGCTCCCCGCCTTCACGGGCCTCTGCGGATGGTGCGATTCTGTCCGGGGAACAAAGCTTCACCGGGACTGTCGGAAATTCTGCCTGTGTGGTTCCACCAAGGCCAGATACAGTAATGCTTTGTAAAGCCAGCCAAACCTCGTTTGGTAACAAATTTTTATCTGGAACCTGAGGCCACAGTTCTTTTTTACTAAAATCTTTTACCTTGCCTTCATCCTGTTTGTTCCCCAGTGGCAGATTTCCCTACAGAAAGGTCATCTGTGCCTGTTTCCTCGTACCAATTTCTGATCACAGATCAGTACTACCAGAGCCCATTTGGGACTCCTTCCTCTTCAGCACATTTGTTCCCAGAAGCTAGAGGTGGGGAGAACACGAGGGGGAGGATCATGATCGTTCCATTTGGGGCAAACGGTGGGAAATACCAGGGATGTCAACCCCCCACTTGTGGGCTAATGTGAGAAGCAGTTTCCAGAACGCTCGGCAGTGCAGACGGTTTGGGGAAGACCTGCCATCGCCCTCTGTACTTGCTCGATGGCGTTGAAGGCCCGCGGGTCATTTGGACCTCGTGTGCTAGTGCCTCGTGTGCTAGTCTGGGAACTCTGCACAGGAAACTGTCCTCTTCGAGGGTCTGACTGTAAATCTCATTCTCATTCATGGTCAGGGGTGGGGATTAACGAAATAGTCTAGTGGATAGAGGGTCCTTATTTTAACTTCTGGAGTTAGATTTCGCATGATCGGATCCTGTAATTACGATCAGATAGCCCAGCCTGTCTGTTTGATAGACAGGAAATCATCATTGTACACACAGACGAACCCAGAGCTGTGGAAGTCCTGGGAATGTTGTTAACGTCGATCTGATGCTGTAAATCAGGAGTGGGACCGTTTCTGGCATTTCTAACCAGTTCTCATGCCACGCCCATGCTGCTGCTCCGTGGAGCTCGTTGCAGTTAGCACGTGTTTAGAGCAGTGGTTCTCAAGTTCTGCTGCATATTAGAAACTGTAGGGGAACTTTTCCAAACCTAACACTTGGGTCATACTCCACGCTGAGTGAGTTAGGGACTGGGCGTGGGGCCTGGTGGTGTCACCGTGCAGTCAAGTCTGTGAAGCCATGTTCTCTAGGGAAGCATGTCCCTCGGTCCCCAGGGCCAGTTGGAAGCCTGTTACAGATACAGGTTCTCAGCCACTCCAGGCCTGTTGAATCGTCTCTGGGAATGGAGCCAGTAGCCTTCATGTCATCATCTCTTTGGGTCAGAGTTTGAGAACCCCTGATCTCGGTAATGAGGAAGGAGTCCCCGAGTCCCACATTTCCTCTTCCTGGTCCTGGGGAATTCTGAGGTGGGCTTGAGGTCACTAGATTTGTCGCAGGAATGTGGACATGCACACCATGGAACGGCAGGTAGGCTCCTTGCCGTCGAGGCTGTGATGTTTGGTGACATGTCAGATTTCTGTGACATGGAAATAAGGGCAGAAGGGGAAGGGCCAGGAGTGTAACCCCACCTCTTTGGGTTTGCTTGTTGGAAACATCTCAGGTCTCCTACTGCAAGGACACATGCCCATTTTGTGGACTTCTAGAATATTCTGGCTGGAGGCCACATCTCCTATAGAGGTTTGGCAACCAGTCACAAATGGCTTTTTTTCTGAAACTCCCAGTCAGGAAGAATTCTTGGGTCATTGTCCACAGTTTCACATTTTGATGGCAAATTGTCAGTCTGACTTAAAGATGTATCCTATTTTAGAGAGGCACATTTGCATAAAGTGGATTGTTTAGGAAGTAAGATCATTACAAATGTGAGCAAAGGCAGAGCCCTGATTCCACTGTGATGTTCTCCCTTCTAGGAGTCTTCTGGGAATCTAGTTGCACGGTAAGCTGATGCAGTGATTCATACCTGTACTGTCAGTATGGATCAGGAGGGTTTCGGGGACCTTCAGGAACCTGCCGTGTGTATAAAATGGCCCTGGATATCATTTAAGGGCTGGTAGTCCCCATTTTGTACATAAGACACCCCACCATTAACAGGCTGTCTGGTTCTCTCCACTACTTATTTACCCAGTGGCGCATATGTTCCCAGCACCACCCAACAGGGCGTGGCTCAGCCCAAGGGGTTTATACTTTGGAGCTGGAGGTCGTGATCCAAGCCTCCTGGTTTTACCATTTGCCACCACCTCTTCCCGAGAGTGGTTCTTGTTGTAATGAGTATTTGCATTATAAAGTGTCGTTGAGATAGTCAGCTATGAAAATAGTGTGGTATAAACTGTTAGCCTTAAAAATAAAACCGTCAGTTATTTTGCCAGCAAAAAGGGGTTTATTTGGAAATATCAGAGAATTGTAGCTTGGGACATGATTTGTTCCCAGAAGCTAGAGGTGGGGAGAACACGAGGGGGAGGATCGTGATCATTCCATTTGGGGCAAACGGTGGGAAATACCAGGGATGTCAACCCCCCACTTGTGGGCTAATGTGAGAAGCAGTTTCCAGAACGCTCGGCAGTGCAGACGGTTTGGGGAAGACCTGCCATCGCCCTCTGTACTTGCTCGATGGCGTTGAAGGCCCGCGGGTCATTTGGACCAGAGAACGAAGGACAGGAGGCTGTTTTACAGATGGAGGGGGTTGGGGACTGTCCTAAGCAGGAAGCCCATTGGAGGAAACTGGGAGTCCAGTGTGTCATGGCTTCTTATTGGCTGAGTTGTGACAGTCTTTCATTGACTAGGCTGTTGCTGGGGTAGGTGGAAACTCTTATTCCTGCTGGGAGTAAAGTAGCCAAAATAAGAGTTTCAGGGTGTCCCTTCCCCGGGGGGTCTGCCGTTGGTCTGGAGCATAGGTGTGGTGCTGCCCCTGCAGGCCTCCTGGCACCGTGTCAGTGAGGTTTCCCTTCACTCATTTTCACAAAACTTAAAATCTCCTTTGGACCACCTAGCTTCTGCATTGGCCATGTGGGGACAGCCAGATAGGAAAAAAGCATCCTAACTGAAAGGTCAGCCTGGCCCTGATGTGCATTGATCCTGAAGGTGCACTGACATCGAACTCAAGACCAGCTTCCTCTGCTGTAAGAGATTTACTTGGAAGCATAGGTGCTGGTGGCCCCTGATGACTTTTCCTTTCACTCCCCTGAAGGATCACCTTCACCCACCCACTGGTCCTTTCACTCTGGGGACCCAAGGCCTTGCCAGTGCCTTTGGGTACCTGTGGCTGGGCACTGCAGAGGATGAGGCACGGAAGGCCCGACATCCCCCTCCCCTCCTCTCGGCTGGGCAGGGGGTCTCTCCCAAGTGTGCATCATGCCTTCCTTGCCTCGTTGCTGTTTTCTGTGCCGAAAACATCCCTGTTGTCACCACAGCCCATTATTATCCCATAAATCTCCTATTAAAAAAAAAAAATCCCTGCCCGAGAAGGTCCCTATAGTAGGTGCCCAACAGAGATGTGTGGGGCGCATCCGTGAGCTGCTTGTGACTGGGGAAGATGAGAGGTGTACCTTTCCCGTCAGGGGAGAACGTACAAAGTACACCACGCACATGCGCTGGCATCTGCAAACCGCATGAGTAAGGAGCCGAGTAAGCTGCGCCTTGTGCCACGGGAACTCGAAGTGAAAAGTGGGTCCTACAGCGAGTTTGAAAAGCACTGAGAACTTACGGATAAATAAGCGGAGGAACTAAAAATAGATGGGATGGGAGCAGTCGATCTAAATTCATGATGAAGTGGCCTTTTCTGGGGAGAGAATGTGACTGAGATGGGTGGTCAGAAGGGAATTCAGCACCTGGCATTACGCTGCCCCAGTTCTTTTATTGTCAGGATGTGAAGACAGAACGGCCCACTACCAACTCACTGTGTTTCTGGGTCACGGGAATCTGCATGTTGCCGTATCACTTACTGCAGTTTTCTATAATGTAAAAGCCTCCCAAATAAACCACATCAGGATAATGCACCTTGCTCAACCGTGTGAAGGTGGGCACGTGAGGGAGATTTCCTGAAAGGAAAGGTGTTTCCTCAGCTGCAGCCAGCTAACTGGTCTGGGACATCTGCACAGAACAGAGAGACCCTTCATAACCCGCATCCCACATCTGCAACCCCGCACCCCGGTTCCTGGCATCTACCACGGCACCCATAAATGCCATGAAACCGAGCTGAAGAAAGGTGGGCATCTGCCTGCCAAATCTTGCAGCACCAACCAATCTCTCCTCCCATAAGGGGCACCCGGGAGGCCCTGCAGGCTTCTGTGTATCGAGGGTGAGGGCAGTGGGGTGGTTTCTTAGACCTGTAGCCCATAAAGGGATAATGCTGAAACTCTCCCTCTGTCCTCCTGTTGTGACTTGCACATGACCCCGAGCTGTGCTGTGTGGACTGCAGGGTTCACAGGTGGGAGGGGGCTGTGCCTGCTCTGGGGGTCTGTTCAAACACATGGTCAGACGTTTGAACTTGACCGAGTGAGCCGTGTGGCTGGGCTGCTGTGCCCAAGCGCTCTTTCTAAAGTGTGTGTGTTTGGGCCCCTTAGAAACTCCCCTGACCTTGGCCGCCCAGCTGGACAACTCTGTGGAGGTGATCAAAGCTCTCAAAAACGGCGGGGCTCACCTGGACTTCCGTGCCAAAGACGGGATGACAGCCCTGCACAGAGCCGCCCGAGCCAGGAACCAAGTGGCCCTGAAGGTGCGCTCCGGAGCCTGCCTCACACGGGGGTGTCCCCTCCCTGTTTGGCCCCTGCGCCCACCCCCGGCCTTCCCCATCCAGCAGCCGCCAGAGGCAGCCCCAGATTGTGTCCCGACTTGGAGGTGTGGACTGGCCCGCCCACCCCCCCCTTGTTGGAATTTAGTGTTTGCTCGGAACAGCGTTTTGCTTCTGTCGGGGGGCCTGCATTTTTGTCCAGGAAGGTCCGTGCTGGGGCCCAGCCCCCTCCACAGATGACTCCTCAAGCCCAGCCTGGGAGCACTGAGCCGACCTTGCTGCTGCCCCCCGGGTCTTTGGAAGCCGAAGCGGGGGGGTGGGTTCCACTCCTCAGCTCCCTCCCACACAGTCCTACGCCCCTCGCGCCCCTGGCGCTGTGTGTGTGATGCCCACTCTGTCAGAGCCTGGCGGGGAGGAGGGTTGGCCCACTCTGGGGCCGACCCCCAGGAGGGTGCTTCTCTCTGAAGTCGTGGTTTCCACAGCTTCCCGTCAGCGGCTCCTTGTCAGCTGGCTTCCTCACAAATTCCGTGTTCCTGACCCACCCTGACTAGTTTCACCACCCCCAGGGTGCACCTGAGACCATTTTACGCTGCCTTTTTAGGTTACATGATACACTTTTTCTTGTTTGGCAAATACTGCCTTCCACTCATACGGAGGGGTTAGCAGGCCACAGGCTGTTGCCACGTGCCGTGGGCCCACATCTGCAGTGTCTCCTCCCCTGATGCACAGGTGCGTCCTGCATGCCTGGGCACCATGTGCTCTTTCAGGGCCAGAAACTTGGTTGTTGTAAGGTAGAGCCTGGCCTCCTGACTCTGGGAGGCCCCAGAGAAGCCCCAGGAACTAAGGAACTGGTCAGCCTTGGCTGGGGGGTGAGTGACCCCCCACCCATGCTGAATTCTTGATGGATGGGCCCCGCGCAAGGGGTCATGACCAGTCACCGCAGTGTTTGGTGTATTCCCTAGACCCTGTTAGAGCTTGGAGCATCTCCGGATTATAAAGACAGTTACGGCCTCACACCCTTGTACCACACCGCGATCGTGGGTGGCGATCCCTACTGCTGTGAGCTCCTCCTCCACGAGCATGCCACCGTGTGCTGCAAGGATGAGAATGGCTGGCACGAGATCCACCAGGTATGTGCGTCTTGTTCTCTGCCCTGTTACTGTAACAGACCACCCTTTATCCTTTCATCCCCCAGACAGGGCAGGGCAACCTGCAGGTCAGACCCAGCCTCCCTGGAAGTACACATTTCTGACTTCCCTGGAGCGATTGGAAGATTAGGCAAACCTGCTGCATTTCTGCAACAGTCCCCTGAAGTTGTGGGGTGAGCGTCCCCCTTTGCAGGAGCCCTGAGCTCTCCAAGTGCCCACCATCCTGGGTACCCCCATGGTCACCAGCTGCTTTGTGAGCATGGGTGACCCACTGCGATACCTGATTTCCAGGCACAGCCTCCTCTCAGGTCCCATCAGACAGCAAGGGGGTCAAGGTGTATTAGCTGCAGTCTTGGCAAGAAACAATCCATCTGGTGGCTCAGGTGAAGAGTCTTTAATGAACCAAGGTTGAGGAGAGGAAATTGTACTCCTGGACACTGGGAGCTCCGGGGCTAGCCACAGTGGGGAGGAGGGAGTCCAGCAGGAGCTGTGTCCTGGAGATGTGCAGGGAAGAACTACCCCGCCCTCTCTCTTCTCCTGCCCTCCTATTGGCTAAGCCTTGCCAGAGCCGGCCAACCAGGGAGCCCAGTGGGTAGGCATTGAGCTCAGGGTCTCTGGGTGGAGGAAGATGGAAGTGGGCCCTGGAGACTGTGAGCACAAGGGGGTGGGGGGGCCGGAACAGGAAGAGGCTCTGAGCCATTCTCTTGATCAGCAAAGACTTGCCTTGCTTCTCAGGTTACGTGTCCGTTTCCCTCAGCCAGCACTGCCTTACACACCTGCCCCATCTGGGTGGGTCTGGGCCCAGTGGTGCTGAGGTGTGGCAGGTGGGCCATGGGGACACAGGCAGGCCCACGCCCTGGCCTTGCCCATTCCTTGTCAGCTCTGGTTCATCAGTTCCCTGCAGCCTGGAGGGGCACCCAGCTCTCTCCCGAGGGGCGATCAGGGGCTCTGCGAAGCTGCTGAGGGCAGCCCCAGCCCACACCGGGGCCCCTTGGGGTGAGTGGTGAGGGCTGCCCTCTGGCCTCAGTCCTCCCATCTGCTGGCACCGCGCCCTGGTGCGCATGGAGCGTCGGAGCGTGGAGGCCTGAACTCCCAGGGTCCTGTGGCCTGCGTCCCGCTCACCCACCGGGACCGTCCGCCGCCCTTGGTGGTCCCTTGCCTTTTCACACAAGTCTGGGGAAGCCACTCCCCTGCTCTGGGCTCTCCGTGTGCGGTGACAGAGGCAAGTCCCTGTCTCCTGGCCTTGCTGCCTGTGTCTGCTGTGACCTTTGAGGTGGTGGCCATGCAAGGTGCTTAGCAAAGAATAGGAGACCGTGCTGTCCTCCTGACTTACAGCCGCCCGGTCAAGAGCACAAACCCTGTCCTGATCCCCTTATCTGCACCATCTTACAAACCTCAAGCATAAACCTGCATTTCTCCAATTAGTTTGCAGGCCCAGAGAGGGTGAGGAAGTCACCCAGGGGTGCAGGGTGGCTAGTAGCCTCCTCACGTGGAAGCCCGCTTCTTTACCCTGCCTCTAGGCTTTCACACAGAAGCCGCCCTAATGTGACAGCGCTTGGTGGCAGGAGGAAGTCCAGGACGGGCAGGTTTTGCACGCAGCCAGCTGCGCCGTTCCGGCTCTGCCTGCTCAGGAGCAGCGCCTCCGTCGTGGGGCTTACTGGCTCTGCATTTACAGTCAGCCCTTTTGCTGCACTTGGAATGCGGAAGCTCCTTTGCAGCCGCCTGGCTCCCCATTTTTCTAGGCATCCTGAGTGCCCCTGCCAGGCTGGCTGGCAGATCGCAAGAGGGAGGGTTGGTCTGCTTTCCTCTCGTCGCAGGGCCAGGTGTTTAATTGCAAAAGGGATGCAGCCCCTCAGGCCTTGCGAGCGATCCGGGATGCCCGCCCCCTGCAGGCCAACGTGGGAATAGCACTGTTTTGAAATGTCTGCAAGCTGTCTTTAAACTTGTTACTCAGATTTCTTACCCTACTCGGCACAGAAATAGTTGAAAATACAAAGAAGCATAGAGGAGAAAGTAGAAAAACACCCAAATGCATTCCTACAACCCAAGAGCATCGTGGGCCAGGTTAGGGGGGATTCTGTGAAGTTTTCATTGCAGGGCACTTCCTGCCTGTGTGTGCATCTTCCCTGCCCCCCGGGCTCCAGTCTCAGGCGTGATGGGTTTGGCTTTCTCGGGACTCCAGGATATTCCTGGGGAGGTCGAAGACTTTAGAGGGCAGCCGTCCGCAGCAGGACAGCTGCTTGGTAAAGGAGCTGTGTCCCCATTTCCATGAGCCCTCATGGGCAGCTGTGCCCAGGCGTGGCCCCCGTGCGAGCATCGCTGCCCGCTTCCCTGTGTGCCTGACTGCGTTTGGGGTGACCGAGAGTCCCTTCTCATGAAGCAGGCAGAGCGTGTTCTGGTCTTGGGGTCAACATTGCCTGGCTCACCCGAGTAAGTGACTCAGCCCCCGAGCTCTGCTCGTCTCCGGCACTGGCTGAATAAAGGATGCATACAGTGCTCAACACAGGTAACTGGAAGTATTCATGTCATGTGAAGCATTTACTCCAGCACCTGGCATCTAGGATGGGCTCTATAAATGCTGGCTACTCCCCATCACTCATCGGAGTCACTGGCCACTCCCCATCACTGTCGTGGGAGTCACCTGGCCACGCCCCATCACTCATCAGAGTTGCTGGCCACGCCCCATCACTCAGGGGAGACACCGGCCACACCCCATCACTCAGGGGAGACACCGGGCACACCCCATCACTCATGGGAGACACGTGGCCCTGCCCCCACCACTGTCGTGGGAGGCACGGGCCACGCCCCATCACTCATTGTAGTCACTGGCCACGCCCCCACCACGGTCATTGGTCGCCTGGCTACGGCCCCCATTGCTGTCATGGGAGTCACCTGGCCACGCCCTCATCACTGTCATCATTGTTATCCAATGGCCATGTCTGGTATTGTCACTAAGAAGCGATAGGTGACAGCGCTTAGCCAGTTGGCTCACAGGCCTTCATGCACTCGTTTGATCTCCACCTCGATTCCATGAAAGACATTTTGTCACTCTCTAATCTCTTTACTGGTTACTGCTTGTAACTGTAGCCAATTTTAGGTCAGGAGTTCTAAGCAGAGATAAAGCTGTCTTTGGCTGCGGCCCTCCCTTTGGTCTTCCTCACCAAGCTCGTTGGCCTGGGCTCTCGGCCCCCAATCCTTGGCGGGTTCCGCCAGCCCCTCAGTGAGGGGACGCCCCCGGTGGTGTACATCGTCGCATGGGGCCAGGCCTGCTGGCGTGGCCCTGGCCTCTGCCCTGCACATCGTACGCGCTCCTGAGCGCCGGTTGGCTGAATGAGCTAGCCTGTAACGGTGCCGACGCCGGCCTTTACAGTGCACTGGGATTGCCCAGTGGGTGCTGTGGTGCCCACGCCAAGGGAGCCCCCCCGCAGGGAGGGCTGGTGCTAACCAGGCAGGCGGGAGGGCTTTGTGTGGGGCTGGGCGCTGGAGCCATCTGCAGTGGTGGGCAGGTGTCCTCTCAGGTCAGGGAAGGTGGCTTTGCTGGCCTCCCAGGGTGGCAACCTTAGGAGGAGCCTGGTGATGGCACTTCCATGGCACCCGCGTGGGCTCACCGCCAAGTCTCAGCTGTAGGCATGGGGACCTCAGAACCTCAGCCAAGGCTCGTGGAGGGCATGAGGTGTCTTCCTGGTCATCTGCTTCTTTACAGACAAGAACCCCAGGGTTGGAGAGTCAGGCCCCTGGCCACTGGGCGGAAGGCCTAGAGCTTGGGAGCTCCCCTCCCTGGCCTTTGCGGCCGCTCTGGCTCCCACCCCACACAGCAAGCGGCCCAGCCCCCAGGACCCCAGCGGTGGGAGCTGCAGGAAGGTGCCCACCCTGCTCTGGGGGTTGACTCCCAACTGACCTGAGAGGTCAGATCCATATCGTGCCCCTCCCCGCCCCCCCCGCCAGATGAGCGAGGTTCCCTTTAGAGAAATAAGCTGGGTGTCTTTTCCGTGGGCCTCCAGAGGGATTGAGGACCACCAAGTCACTGTCTCCAATGAGCCCCGACTCTTGAGGCTGAGGGGAGAAGAGGCTCCCGGAGGAGAGGGGATGGGCGGAGACTCCAAGACCAAGATGGCGTAGACACCACCTTCTGCTCTTAGCTGGGCCTGTGTTCTGCTGTGACGATGGCGGCGGAGTCTGGGAGAAACCTCTCGTTTTCAGAATTCACGCTGTAGGAGCAATGGGCTCCGCAGGGCAAGTGGGCGGTGCCAGGCGCCTTTCCTTCTAGAACGCTCGCGTGACATCTTGTGTGTATCATCACTTCGGGCTGAAGCTCACAAATCAGTTGACCCGGACTGATCATATTGGTTTGTTAGGGCTGCTGTAACAAAGTCCCACAGACCGGGGGACTTCACAATAGGATTTATCATCTCCCAGTCCGGGGGGCTGGAAGATGGAGATCCAGCTGTGGGCAGGGCCAGCTCCCCTCCCTGTGTCCTCCCGTGGCCGTCCCTCCGTGTGTGTTGGTGTCCTGACCTCCTCTTCCTTTAAGGATGCCAGCCCTGGGGGATTAGGACCCACTCTAGTGTCCTCCTTTTACCTTAATCACCTCCATCTCCAAAAACAGTCACGTTCTGGGGTTGCAGGTCGGTCACGACTCCCACATGCGACTTTGGGAGGATACAGCTGAGCCGGTAACACTCATCAAAATAGAACGAGCCACTTTCTGGTTTGCGCTGCTGTCCACACACTCATCCATATTTCTCCCCTATGCCTCGTTGGGCCAGCAGCAGGACCACAGCTGGCCTTTGAAAACGGAGTGCAGGGCCCTGGGGCAGCCAGTGGCTTGGGTCGAGTAAGGTGTGTTTGCATGTGTTTGGGCAAGAGACTGTCTCTGGACTGACAGGCAACTCACTCACCGACAAAGTCAGTGCTGAAATGACGTGAATATTGCCTTCTAGCCGTTAGGCTGTGCTGTCTCCAGCTCACATCATAAACACGCGCTGTAGGAGAAGTGCCTAAGTGTGGAGTGTATTTAAATCATTGCATCTGGGGCACAGAATCAAGTGGATGCCTTTGCTTCATCTGCAGTGCAGTGAACTCCGCACTGTTCAGTTGCACTGCACAACCCCAGGGGGTGCTGTCCCTCTTGCTGTGAATTTAGGCTTGTAGATTTGTCACAACAGGTGCCCAGCAGGTGGCAGTAAAGTGTTTGAAGAGAGGAACGCCTTTTTCTCTAATTTACACCAACTTGTGGGGTGATAAAAGCTGGGCCCTAGCTGGGGTGAACCCCACATTTTTGGGGATGACTTCTTCAAATACACGTGGCCAGGAGAATCACAGGCAGTGGATGGAGGGTGGAGCCTCACACACGCGTGCATTTTCCAAAAAGCAACTCGGGAAAATGCTTAAGGTACTTGAGTTTGCGGGGTGCTGTTTTGTCTTAAATTTCAGTTATTCTGTGACCTCTCTCAACCCTTTTAAGCTGCCAGAAATCACAACACCCTTTTCGTAAAAAGGAAAAAGGGTTAGTATGGCTTATGCGGGAGAGAATCATTCTTACCTTGGTGAGCTTTGAGGTCTTTGTGTCAAGCAAGTGCTAATTTCTTTTTTTAATTGTAAATGACTGTTTTCTATTTCAAGCTCACAGAAGGGTGGCGAGAATCAACAAAGAACTCCCACATACATGTTCCTCAGGGGCCACTTTGCGTTTTGCCAATTGTCCTGATAATGTCCCTCATAGTAAGGGACCCAATCTGGGACCCCACGTCAAAGCCTTCCACCTGGGGGAGTTCCCCAGCCTTCCCCTGGTCCTCGTGGTCTCTTTAGGAAATGACAGGGTTGTCATTTCTCTGGACATTGTCTCTCAAGTTGGCCTTGTTCGGTGTCTCCTCATGATGAGATCCGTGATGTACATTTTGGCAGGAATATCAGAGAAACGATGCTGTGTTCCTGGCACGGCATCCTGTCCGAGGGCACGTTGCTGGTGATACTAACTCTGAGCAGCTGATCAGGTGGAGGGCACAGGTTTCTCCATCATAGTTTTTCCTTTTGTAGTTAGTAAATATTTTGTGGGATCTTTGAGACTGTGGAAAATCCCTTTCCTTAGGCCACATTTACCTGCTCACTGCAGCGTCCTTTGGTTCCTTGTGCCTGAGCAGCCATTACGACTGCGGTCGCTGAACAGGGACTTTGCACGCCCATCCTCGCTCCTGCACTTGCTGATTGGCTCCGTGTCATCAGGAAGAGCGTTCTCCTCTTATTTGTTCATCGATGTATTTATGGCACTGTGGCCTCCTGGATTTCCATGTACCCAGCAGGTAATCCTCTGTCCCTGCTGTCCCTCTTTGGCCAACGGGAGCCCCTTCAGGAGGGCTCCTTTGTCCGTTGGAGGTGTCCCCTTTGTCTTTGCTCATGTCCTTTCCGTCTAGCTCGACAGGTATCCAGGATCATCTTGTTCTTTTCCTGCCTTGGCCCTGGAATCAGCCATTTCTCCAAGGAGCCCTGGCTCTGTTTGAGTACAGAGTGGGATTTAGAGCCCAAGATCCAGGTATCAGGTGTGCTCGCTGCTGACGGGCTGTTGCTGGTCCCTGTCCCTCCTAGGAGGGAGAGTTAGGGATGTGCGTGCACGGGTATGTGCGTATGCACACACATTTTCATCTTTACTTCTCTCTATACTGAAAGCCATGTGTTCACACCGAGACCTCCCACTCCAGTCCAGTGCCACAGAGTTTCTTCTGGCTTTCTCCTGCACCACGTAGTAACTCCCTTCTTTGACAGTGAGAAGTTGGATCCTATTTCCTTCATTTATTTACTTGTTGCTCAGCCCCCTGAATGCAGCCTGTCCACTGACCCATCTGGCCCCCACTGGTTCCCCCTCCACCCGCCAGGCTGCCTGTCCCTTAGCAAGCGTGGCCTCCATTATGCAACAACCAGCAGTTTAAGAGAAAAGACTAGCAGGGATGATCCTTTAAAAAAGTGAATGGTAGAATTTAAGATTGTAGGTTGGTGGGAGATTTTATTTTTTGTTTTAGCATTTATACAGATTTTCTAGTCTTGTTTGTATTAACACAATAGGCATGGAGAAGGAAGGATAGAATGGGAACCAAGCCCTCAAGGCGATTCTTCCTCAAACGCTCTGCTCAGAGTTACGGGCCCTATTTTATCTCTCAGTGTGGATCGTATTTTGTTCTTTGGCGAGGAGAGAGTGCTGCCATCCTATGGAGGAAACTTAAAACCTCATAAATTCAGATTTACTGGGGCAGGGGCGTAATGAGTCTGGACCGATTGTTAAATGCTTTTATGGTCCTCAAGCTGTCTTTACTGCCTGTAGAGCACTTACATTAAACCGTAACAAAGTCTTGCCTCCTGGAAGTCCTTTAGGGGGGGCTGATTAGCCAGGGCTCCTCCGGTTTAAGGAACGAAAGTTCCAACGCAGACTGGTTTAAGGGGAAAATAAAAATGATGTATAGACTTGATGTCCTGAAAAGTCCACGCCCAGATGTAGCTTAGAAGGGCTGAAATGATGCCACTCTGGCCTTGTGAGGTCTTTGCCTCTCTCTCTCCAGCCTCTCTCCTTCCTGCCCCCCCCCCGTGGCCCTTCCGTCTGCATGGGTGGGCCCCACCAGCTGTGGGGTCCTGTAGTTTTTCTGTGGTAGGAAAGAACTTTGCTTTCCCAGTATTTCTGACAAATGTTGCAGTGTCGGGCCCTCAAACGTCACCCGGGTGTCCCCACCCGTGATGGAAGATGGAATATCGCCGATTGCTCGGGCCTGTGTCCTGGACCCACTGCAGGTGGGGTGGGCAGGCCCCCCCAGACCTCTGAGAGTGGGGTCAGGGTGCCCCCAGAAGGACAATGCAGGCACCCTTGCCCAAGAGGAGGATGTGGGAGATGGGCGGTGACAGCAGCCACGCCTGCAATAACAGTGTACTTCATTAATGAGATCATTTGGCAGGAGGTGCAGAAAGTGTAAGTGGTGTTTCCCAGGGTTTTATTAAAGCTCATCCAATTAATAGTCTCGATATCTTTCCCGTCACCTTTCCTTACTGTTAATTGGTGGAGTGCTGTGCAAAGATGGGGTCCCTCCGTGCACCTCACTTAGCAGGAACGCACGCTGAGTGGCAGCTCCTGACTGCCCCACAGTGCCTGCCCTCGCGGCTGACCAGTTCCCTCCCGCTGGGTGCCTCCCACCCTCGGTGTGAGAAGTGTGGGGTCAGGACCACCATCTCCTGGCCTTTTGCGTCTCCCTCTCTGGGTTGTTAGCACATCACAGGGCACCTGGCCGCTCAGTGGCCTTTCCCAAGGTGCCCAGGAAGCGTGGGTGGGTGGGGGTTAGCCGGCTGGGGAAGAGCGCTGTGCACCGGACCCCGTGGGCTTCCTTTCTCCCTGTGAGCAGCTGTGGGGAGGCCCTGGCCTGTGCCATGCACCCTCTGGGCACTGTGGGGCCCCTCATCCCACGTGCTCTCCTAGGACTGTGCGAGGAATTGGGTTTATGGTTCCATGTGGGTACATAGGCTCGGAGGTGAAAGTTCTGGAAGATGGAAGGTCTGGGTGTGGGTCCAGATCGGTTTGACCCTGGAGCCTGTCGGTTCCCACATCACACACGTCACTCCTGGAAGGGCTCAGGTGGGGTAGGTTCCACTCCAGGGCTGCCCTCCGCCCGCCTTCTGCAGCCTCCTACGGGTGAGTTGCATTTTAAAGCCATAGCTGGGTGCTCACTGGGAGGAGGACAGGCAGGGCGCACTTCCCTCTGCACAGCGGGGGCTGTATGCGCCCCGCCTGGCTCTTCTCACGCCTCTTCCTGGGGCTTGGGGAGCCACCGGCTGTGCATTCTGTGGAGCTGGCCTCTGAGGCCAGGGGAAGGACATCCCACGTGTCTCTGGGCTTTGAGGCCCCCGGTCTGAATGGAAGGACCATCAGGGCCCCTTTGCCGACCCCCTGTCGACAGCCCAGCCCAAGTCCTCAGGCTGGTCGTGAGCTCCTCCTGCCTGGCCCCCAGCCAGGGCACTGGTCCGGAATGGGGGTGGGCTGCGGTCTGCCACATCATGAGTTCTGGGGAAGGGACGGAGCTGTGGTCGGGCGTGGGGTGTCCCCCTGTGGGCCTTATTCACAGCACGGACTCTACTTCAGGCCTGCAGGTATGGACACGCGCAGCACCTGGAGCGCCTGCTCTTCTACGGGGCTGACATGGGGGCCCAGAACGCCTCGGGGAACACGGCCCTGCATATCTGTGCCCTCTACAACCAGGTCAGTGGGAGCAGCGGGGCAGGGGCTGTGTCTGGGCCGCCTTGGGCTGCGGTGACAGTTCCCACAGCCGGGAGCCTAAAAAGCAGGCATTTGCTGTCACAGTTCTGGAGGCTGGAAGGCAGAGGTCAAGGGGCTGGCCGATTGGGCTCCTGGGGGGGGCTCTCCTGGCTTGTGCACGGCCTCCTGCTTGCCACCCCCCCTCCTGGCTTGCACACAGCTGCCTGCTCACCACCCCTCTTCCTGGCTTGCGCACAGCCTCCTGCTCACCGTGTGCCCTGTGGTGGAGAGAGAGGGAGCTCTGGTATTCTTTTTATAAGGCCCCTCATCCCTTCCTGTGGGATCAGCTTCATGACGCACTTAACCTTAATCCTCCCCAGGCCCCACCTCCATTCGCCCTGGAGTTAGGGCTCCAGCATGGGACTCTGGGGACACACAGTTCAGTCCAGAGCTGCGGGTAATCTTCATCTGCCTCTTTGAGAACAGTTATCCCTATTAGAGAAAAGAGGAAGCCAAGTCACAGGGGAGAAAAGGGAGTGACCCCAGGGCACAGCTGGTACATGCCCCAGGTCTGTCCAGCAGCAAGGCCATTGCCCCACAGTCCCCTTTCTGGAAAAGACACAGAAGGGGCAGGTTGGAGCTGTGGGATGTGGACGGTGTGGCCGATGGAGCCCCCTGGATAGTTCAGGTGCCGTCAGACTTCTGTGGGACCACCATGCAGCCTGCGCCTGAATCCTTTCCCTGCCCAATCCTTGGACCTCCCGGCCCGAGCCCCTCCGGCCACTCTGAAGTCCCACTTTGCTTTTAGCTGTTAAACCCTCCTGAGTTCTTTGCCCTGGGAAACTATGCCTCCTTCAAGACCCAACTCAGATATCCAGCCCTCGGTCAAGCCTTGACTTGAGGAGCCCTGATGGTTGTATTTTTTGCTGACAGCCTTTGTTAACAAAACAACTTTTGCAAGACAGCCCTGGTCACCTGCCCTGGGTCAGGCCGTTGTTATGCCTTACCTGTTGGCCCTCTTTCTCTCTCCCTTTGGGACCCACCTCCTCAGGGGTGTAAACCCCCATCTTTCAGGGTCTCCCCTGTGGCTGGCATAGGAGAGCAGCTCAGCCAATAGGTTTGGGGTAGCGTTCCGCTGGGCTCCCCAGAGTACTCTGGAGAGCCGCTGGCCTCCTCCTTCCTGAAAGCGAAGCGGTGGGATCTGCTCGCAGCTGGAGCCCCATGCACTCCGCCTGTGCCGGGCCCTGGGATGGCTATATGAGCGTTGGGGGCACCGTGCTCCGCTGCATTAGAACATCCATCACGGGGCCTGGCTTGGGCTGGGAAAGCATCTGTGCCAACATGTGCTTCTTAATTACCGCTTCAGAGGGGAAAAACATTCCTTAATTTTCCCCAGTAGATTTCAAGCATATTTTTATCATTGAAAAACAAAAACAGGAAAAACATGTTTTCTGTCACCTGAAATAATTGTGAGCAAGATAGTCTTTGAAAGTGGTTTTTTTTTTTTTTAATTAGAAAAGGCTGGAACATTTGGAGGTCTGTATTCTGAGTCTGTAATAGGGCTGGGTTGGGCTGGTGTCCCTCTGCACACTCCACCTCCATCCCCACCCCTCAGCCAGGGCCCCGGGCTGGGTCTCCCTGCTGCCTTGTGCCTTTGGAGGATTTTTCCAAAGCATTTTCTCCTAAATGTTTCTTAGGAGCAACCTTTGTCTGTAAGGGGCCACTTGGGAAATATTTTTGGCTTCACAGGCCACGTGGACTTTATCACAGCTACTCAGCTCTGCCACAAAAGATACACAGATGTGTGGCTGTGCCAGTAAAACTCTACCCAGGCTGTGGGCCATAGTCTGCCAAGTCTGGGCATAGAAAAGCATCCGTCCACCCTCTCTGGACTTCGTATGGACAGACTCCCGTGCTCCAGGGCTGAGTGACTTCTTCCTGGCAAGCAGGAAGCCCCTGTGGGTGCTGCCCCCCTCCAGGGTCCTGGGATCCCTAAGGCTGCTCTGCTCCAGCCCCACCCCCACCCCCAGTCCCCGCACAGCCCTCTGCAGCATGGGTAGAAGTGTGCAGGTGGCCCCACCTGTTTGGACTCCCTGCCTTGCATTACTTCTCGGGCCATCGTGGAGGCACAGGCTTGGGGGCCCTATGGTCCCTGAATGCCACATGCAGTTGGGAAGTCCACGAGTGTCCTGGGATGGAGCCTCACGAACCCCTCACGGTTCTCCCTGGGATGCTGCACGGTCTTTAGGCCTTCCCTGCACCGTTGGAATGTCTCGCTCATGCAGTGAGAGCAGCCTGTCCAGACGGAGGCTTAGTGCGGGTCTGAGCGCAGCTGCGCACGCGGCCTCTGGGTGCCCGTCTGAGCTGTCCGTGAGGAGTGAGGGACGCAGCCTTCATCCAGCCTGGGCCGTGCACTGCACATGGCTCCTAACACCCCTGTCCTGCCGCGTCACCTGCATGCCAGGCTCCTCCTGTGCCAGTCCCCCCTTCCTGCACGTGTGACACGTGTGGCTCATTGGGCGGGCTCGGTGCAGGTGCGAGAAACCACTCTGCGACTCTAAGCAGAAGAGGGTGGCGTGCAGGGCACACATCCAGGGCATTCTGGGGAATAATGGGGGGAGGTAGACTGTTTCAGGGTGCAGATGCAGGGTCTGCGAGTCAGGGTAGGATTCAGGGGAGGAATAAGATGCAGCCTCAGTGGCCTCAGTGAAGTGGCATTGTGCCAGGAGCTGTGGCAGTCTGGGTTCCATTTGGTCCAAACCATTACCCTGCTGGTTGTCTTGGGCAAATTCCTCCTCTGTAATGTGCGGATAATTATACCAAACTCTCAGGGTTGCTAAGAGGCTTAGAATAGAAGGCAGACATATGGTATGCCTGGCACACAGTAGATGCTCAGTAAATAGCGGCTTTGACGAGGGTGACGGTGATAGTGGTGATGAGGAGGTCGTCCTGCTGATGCGACGGTGAAGGGGACGGTTGTGGGGGTGGTGACGGTCGTGGTGGGGATGAAGGCGGTCCTGGTAATGGTACTGCTGCTCGGTCGCCTTGCCAAGCCTCTTTATTAAATCCAAAAGCATCCAGGTTTATAGATTGATGTGTGTGTTTTATCAATTTTAGGCAGGCCTCATCTGCACACTCCTAATTTAAACATACTGTGATCAGAATATCCTCTCTTCTCTTATGAAATCAACTAATTAGGGCTTTGATTGTAAGCAGCAAATTGTGTCTAATCTGCCAACTCCCTCAGCCTCTTGCCGGCTTTCCAGGAGCCCCAGAGAGAGGGGTGCAAGCCTGGTGTTTGATTTTCTGCCTGGATAATGAAGGAAGGGAGGGAGTTTAAGGATCAAGGGTTACTAGGCCACGCCAATTTGTCTGGAAGATAAAAAATAACACCCTGCCTCTCTGGAGCAGGCCTCTTGATTCTAGTGAGGGCTGATGGGAGAGGTGGGCTGTGTTCTGTTTGTGTCTCTGCACCCTGTGCTTGGGGTCCCCCAGAGCTCGTCAGCACGGTGGCCCTCATCACGGGGGTAAATGCGCTCCTGAGCACTAAGGTGTGCATCTTGCTCGGTGTCCACGTGATCTTCTCCCTTACATCTCCTTGGGAGTCTTTGGTGGCTACTGTCGTGTGTCATCCTGAATCCAGGTCAGGAAGTCAGGGTTTGGGCCAAAACAGCTAGTAACTGGCAAAGCCGGGTGTGTTTCTCTGCCCTGTGTTTCTTCCCCACCAGACTGCAGTGATGCAGTCCAGAAACCCCCAAGGGGGGCAGGGCTGGGCTCCACTGGGCACAAGTCAGAGAAAGGTGCCCGTGTGCCGCAGCACGTGTGGGGCATGGTCTCAGGGCTGCAGCTCCTCCAGGGGATGTTTGGTGCATGCAGCCAGGGTTCCAACCCCGTTCCGGTGATATCAGTGTCCCAACTCTTCCGACCTTACCTTTTTCCAATCTCACTCATTTTAGCTCTTCCTCGATTTCTGTCTGCCTAGACAGGCTCATTTCCAAGGATTTGTAAACTGGAACCGAGCCTCTGTTACAGTGCGGAGGACTTGGTGAGTCACGTCCCTGACATTTAAGTGCAGATTGCTCCGTGCAGTGGAGACGAAAGGCCTGGGCGAGAACTGGAAATCCGGCATCGAGTCCCCCCTTGACGTTGACTGGTGGTGTTGGGCAAACCTGTAATCCGCGTGTGTCTGCTGTCCTCTCCCCGCCTGCGGCCGAGCCTGTCTGCGCGGGCGCACCCCACCGCTGTCTCCTCTGGGAGTGCCCTCCATGGCACGTGCCCCTCGCACCTGCTCCGGTCCTCAGCCCGTCCTCACCCCTAATCTGGTGCCGAGGGCTCTGGGTCCGTGGCCACCACACTTCTGTCTGTGACTCCCAAATCAAGGCCGCCCTCCTGCCCCTCACTGTCCCTCTGTCCCAGGTCTTGTCCCCTCCCTGCTGTCCCCTCCCCGCTCATCCTTGCCCAGGCCACTGGCATCGTCCCCTTGATGGCTGCTTTGGGAAGGGGACGAGGGAGCAGACCCACCACCCCTCTTCCTCCCAGCCTTTCTTCCCTCTAATCGACTTCCTGCAGACCCCCAGGCTTTGTACCTGCAGTCAGCTTGTGTCCCTGCGATGGGAACCCCCTCCACGTGGACATGAAGGCCCTCGGCCCCTGGCCAGCTCACCCTCTACCCCTCATCCTGGCTCCCTGGAGCCCGGCCCTGAGACCCCTGCACTTGCTTCCCTGATAGTCACAGAGTGCTTTTCTTGAGTCTTCGGTTTCAGCTGAGAGACCGCCTCCTCAGAGAGGCCTTCCCTGACGATCTCTGTGTCACATGACCCTTTCTTACATCGGCTCAGTGCTCTGGGTCTCCAGGGGCCAGCACAACACCTGGCGTCGTGGAGCTCAACGTCAACTCCTTGTGTGCATGAATGACCACCCTCTGGGTCTGCCTCTTCACGGTGAAATGAAACGGTTGGCATTTGTGCCTCAGGAGGTGGTGCGCGGAGAGGGCGAGCCTCAGAGGTGCCTGGCAAGCAGAGGAGGGCCCTTCCGTTCAGGGAGTTGTCTGAAGAGTCATGCCAAGAAGGGAACGGGCAGTGGAAACAATTCTCTGCCCCATGTTTTGCCCTCAAAAAAGATGCTGATCACTGCTCTGTCCGTGCTCTGCGGACCGACTTGGAGGGGTGAGGACACACCTCAGCGTGTCACACTAGATGCACGCGGAAGCGCACCGGGCAGCTGGCGGCCACGTGAGCAGCACGCTCCCCACCAGCGATTGCACAGCTTCTCCCTCGTCCCTGTTCCTGAAGCTGCGGCTTTCACACCCCTTCCGGGCCACTGCTGCCATGTCTGTGCAGCGGGCCTGCTCTGAGCCTCCAGCAGGGTTGCAGCACTGCAGAGCACACACGTGTGCATGCTAGCACACATGCACATACACGCACGCCAGCTCACATGTCCCTGTGCATGCACGTGCATGTGCACGCCGACACGCATACCTTGGCACATGGACACACACGGTGTGACTGTTACTAAACCAAGTGAACCGTTTGCCCTCTGATGCTGAGTAGCTGTCGGGATGTGGTCTCACTTGAGGGTCTGGTGACGGTCACAGTGAGGACCGTGTCTCCAGGAGTGGGTTCATATTGACTCAAGGTCATCCGTCTGTGAGTGAGTGAAGGATTCTCCTGGGATCCTGGCTGGGTTCTGCCTGGGAGGGTGTGAAGGGCAGTGCCCAGTGGGGATTCACTCTTAGCCTTTCCATAGGTAAACATCCTTGATGATGGCAATTTAGTTGGAAGTCGGGGGCTGCAGGACTGCCCCAACAGGGCCTTGTGTTCTGGGTTTTGATGGGCCAGGAAACTCTCAGCAGGGTGGCCCTCCCAGGCTGCTCACTCAGGGCCCCATCCAGTTCAGTTCAGGGGAGACCCTGGGGCAGCCTTCAGGACCTGGAGCCTCTGGTGGTGTCCCCTGCTTGCTGCCCTGCGGGTTTTGCTCTCTTACCTGCCCACTGCCTCATACACACCCCGAGATGGCAGCCTGCTGAAATTCCCCTCGGCCTCCCACCCTGTCTCCTGTAGGTTCTAACAGCCCCTTTCCCATTACCAACTTGTTACTCGCTGTAGCCTGATAATGCTGTTGTAATTAACCTACTCTGGGTCGTAAGTAACAGAATCCAGCTAGGGGTAGTCCAGGGGAGAGGGAGGATGCTGGGTGGGCTCTAGAAGCTGGGCAGGGGCAGGCAGGGCTGCACACAAGAAATGAATGTCAATCGCCTTTTAGAAACATTAGGCAATGTAAGTATAGAAAATAATAACACCCTCCTGCTCACTTTGTAGTCCTGTTTCCTTCCTGGGATAGTAAATCCTGGTAACTGGTACATACCTTTCCAGACATATTCTTAACTTTCCTACAATAAAGACTTCAAGCTCTTAAAACATAATAGAAATTAAGCTATGTGTTGTTCCAAGACTTGTTTCCTACTTAGAAGTTCCTGGATATATTTCTTGTCGGTTTTTATCGATCTGCTCTGTTTTTTCCTACAACCACCAAGGCAAAGAATGTTCTAGAATACATACTCACTTTCTCTTATTTTAGGACATTTATGCCATCTCCAGGTTTTCTCTTCCTGTATTTTTTACTTATGGCATTTCACTTACATTTATACACAAATGACCTCCTGTAGGATAG
The DNA here is from genome assembly GCA_029783875.1 of Phataginus tricuspis. Classification (NCBI taxonomy): domain Eukaryota; kingdom Metazoa; phylum Chordata; class Mammalia; order Pholidota; family Manidae; genus Phataginus; species Phataginus tricuspis. The sequence goes on along the minus strand of JAQQAC010006904.1, from coordinate 5,346,508 downwards.
TCTTAAAAAGTGGAGTTGTTTGGCCGTGGGGTGTGTATATTTAAAATCTTTATGGAGTCTACCCAGTTGCTGTGCAAAGTGTATGCAGCGGTTAATCATCAACCGATGGTGTACAAGGCTTGTTTTCCTTCATCCTTGCCACCCTGATGAATGAAAAATACCCTCCCTTTTCACTTTGCATTTACATTTCCCCAGTTTCTTGTGAGCTAAGCCTTTGGAGAAGATTTGGACACTTTACATCCCCCTGCTTTACCAACAGATTTCTTCTTTTCCATTTACAGGACAGCTGTGCACGGGTCCTGCTGTTTCGAGGCGGAAATAAGGAATTGAAAAACTACAACAGCCAGACCCCATTTCAGGTAAAGGAAGGAGATCTCAAAAACAAGTGACACCTGTTGTGTGCATTATTGCTGGCCAGTGCTGTCTCTGTAGCTCGAATCTGTGTGCTCGATGTGAGGTTGGCACATCTCGTTGGGATGGTGTCTGTGTGTGGAGGCTGTGTCCCTGGGCCTCCATCTCTCAGTGCTGGAGCTGCTGACATATTTCAGTTCCCTGCTCACCACTGGCTTCCTCCCTTCGACCAAAAAGCATGAATAATGCAGCGATTCGTCTATGTGGAGTGCTCAAGAAGGCGGCCTCGGAGAGGCTGCTGTCATGCAGCCGGTGGGAATGTGCTGGCTCCCTGCCTGTCCTGGAAGCAGGGAGCTTTATGAGATTCTCGTGGGGAGGCGGCTCATCGCCCATCTGGCGCCCCCACAGGGCCTGCTGTCCCAGCACAGAGGGGGAACGGCCCCTGCCCGACTTGGTCATGGTCTTCCACAGTGGGGCCCATGAGCCAGGGTCCTAATTTTTTTTAAACCGCGGTAAAACAGGTGTCCCATAAAATTCACCGTTTGGACTGGTTCAAAGTGTGCCATTCAGTGGCATTAAGTACATTCACGATGTGAGGCGACATCACCACTGCGGAGTTAAGAATGTGTTTGTCACCCAAAAGAAAAGTGTGTGCCCATTGGGCTGTCCTTCCATCCCTCTGCCCCGCCCCTGGACAGCCACTCATTTGCTTTCTGTCTCCATGGCTGTGCCTGTTCTGGACGTAAATGGCACCAACACAAAAGGTGGCCTTTTCTGTCTGGCTTCTTGCACTTGGCTTGGTGTTGCCCAGGCCCCTCCACGTGGCGGCCGGTGGCACTGCTTCGCTCCTTCTCGTGGCCGTCGTCCCCTTGTGTGGGCAAGGGGCTCACCTGATTTTGATGCAGCTGAGCAGATGGTTCAGGGAGAAAAGCATGTTCTTTGGTTAAGTGCTCTGAATTACAGAAGTGCTTTTCGATCCTCAACATAGTCAGAAATCTCCACTTGACTGAAAATTGTGATTTTTCTTTAGAAATAATTTTTATGTGTCACTGAGCTGAGAGAGGCCTTTAATTTAGAGCCAGTCCCACGGATGGTTTTACTAACACTCTTCTCAGACGTTGCTAATCTATCTGGGCTCGATGCAGAAGATGAGCCGGTTCAACCCAAAAACCGGGCCTGACGTTCAGTAGCCACCATTCAGAAGTTTCGAGGTTCATCAGTACCAGTGGGCCTGCAGTTTAGTCCTGAGTCCTGCGGCCTGCAGATGTTTAAGGGATTGTAGAAGTGAGTTCTCGATTTGTTGGGGAAGTTACTGTCTGAGACACGTGCTCTTTGCAGTGGTGATCAGGAGGGGACTGTGGGCTCCTTGCATTTCACCATGAGCTGCTTCTGCTCCTTTGCGCTTAGCTATGGGTTGGTAATTTGGTTTAAAGATTTTTTTTTGCCATTAAATAATATATTTCCTTGGTCCTTTTTTAAAAAAGTCATAACTTTGTTCAGATTGCTTAGAAACCAGTAGCTAATGGCCTTTGGTTCGTGGTAAGCACTCAGATAATGAAACAAGCTGTTTCTGACTCGGCTGGGCTGTGCTTTGTAACTGCTGCGTGGTGCCCCAGGGCTCCAGGTCACTGTCGGTGGCCTCCCTGTCACCATGGGCGGCGGCCACGCGGGACGGGGAGCCCCTTCTTGTAGAAGTCCTGGCGGGATGCTTGGTACGCCCTCCCGTCAGCAATACTAGATCAGTTGAAACCCACGCCCGTCTGCCTCTATTTTGCTAACGGCAGTCAATCAAGTGCTGTAACGGTTGTGGAAGACAGTTATGCAGAACACCCTTGAATAATAGGACTCTGTACCCTGCAAGCGCTGCTCACCTAACCCATGGAATCAACACCTGGTCGCTTGCTCCGCATGCCCAGATCAGGCTCTGAGCACGCATCGGGGTCTGGGGTCCTCCCTGCCTCCTCTTGTCTGTGATACAGAGAGAGTTCATTCAGTCTGTGGATCCTTGCCTGTGAAGTGCCCCCAGCTTTCATTTTCATGCACTGCTCTCTTCCCCTCCCAGGTATGAGCGATGAACCACTAGCCGTTGAGCTCTTGGGGGGATGATGGCTGTGCTGCATCATTTAACAGGGGTCAAACGTGCTCACCTGGAAAACGTTGCGCTAGCCAGCTGCTGTTGTGAATGCGGGCTTTTCTAAGAAATCCTGGAGTATCTGGCAGCGCTCATCTGGCCAGGCTTTTGCTTGATGATTTAATGCAAATGTCAGACCAGCAGCGTCAGCAAGACTTAGGAACTTGAGAGAAATGCAAAATCTCAGGTCCCCCCCATTGTCGCTGAAATCAGAAGCTTTGGGGCCAAGGTATGGTGCTCCGTGTTCAAAGAAAGCCCTGTAGAGACTCTGATGCCCGCTCGGGTTTGGGAATCTAAAGAGGGACAGGTGACCTTCTTTTGCTTAAGAAGAAGGAAGAAGCGGAGCAGCGCTTAGAACGTACTTGGGTGGGTATCGCAGTGACCACGGCGACCGTCTTAGTCGGCGTGGGCCGCCGTGGCAGAGCGCCACAGCCTGGGCGCTTAAGCGACGGGCATCTCTTTCCCGCAGTTCTAGAGGCTGGACGTCTGAGGTGGACGGCGGGCAGATTTAGTTTCTGGTGGAGGCTTTCTTCCTGGCTTATAGATGGTCGCTGTCCCGCTGCCTTTCCTCTGCCTCTGTGGGCAGGGAGAGGGGGCTTTCTGGTGTCTCTTCTTCCTCTTGTAGGAACATTTCTTTCCGAGTAGGGCCCCACGTTATGGCCTCCTTTAACCCTGATTAACTCCCTGAGGCTCTGTCTCGGAGTACAGACACATTGGGGTTAGGCTTCAACACAGGGATTATAAGGGAACAAGATGCAGTGTATAATGGTGATGGTGGTAATGGGGGTGATGGGGATGGGGGTGGTCATGGGTGGTTTGGTGGTGATTAGGGCGATGGTGGTCGTGATGATGACGAATCTTCCCAGTTGCACAGAATTGCAGAGCTCACAGATGCTCTTGTAAATGTTATTTAATGTCCATCAACCCGGTGAGGTCGGCGTTCCTATCCCCGGCTTATAGGAGAGGTGGAATGACAGAGAGGTGGGTGCCTGGGATTCCAAGCTAAGTGCCAAGTCTGTGGTCTCCAGGCCTCCCGGCTTCTGGTCCAGGGCTCCGGGGTCTGGCGTGAGGAAGACACGTCCTTCTGGCACGTGACTGACCGCACGTCCCAACAGCGCATGAGCATCAGGGATCTTCAGCTTTTCAGATAGCTCAGTCCAAGGGACCAAAAAAAAAAGAAAATCTTCTGATTCTGAAGGTAAAGAGACATACAAGGGAAAGAAGTCCAAAGAGGTTGGAGGTCTAACTGAAGGACAGGGAGCAGCGAGGGAGAGGTGGAAACGGCTGCTGGGTGTGCTCGGCAAGGGCTGGTACCCGGTCACCCCGTGAGGCACTGCGGGCTGCTGCCGTGGAGGCATTTTGCAGACGTGGTTTGTGTCCATCTTGAGTTCACTGTAAATAAAGCGCATGACCCTCCACGCGGTGGGTGGGCTTCACCTAATCAGCTGGAGACCTTCAGATCAAAGCCTGAAGCTTCCCAGCGAAGGAATCCTCCCTCAGGCCTCTAACACCCTGCCCGAGGCTCCAGCCTGCCGGCCTCGGGGGAGCGCTCGGCTGCCGAACATGACCTTACCTCTGCCCTGAAATGTCAGGTCCCGGCTCCCGTCCTTCAGACCCCGTGAGCATCTCATTTACTTTTGCCTGGGGCTCCAGATTGGGTTCCCTCATGTCGTGATCAGCGAGAGAGGAATGAACAAATCTTCCCGAGCCAGGCACGCTGCCTGATGGGGGGTGAGCCCCTTGCAGACGGCCACGTGCCCTGTGGCGTTGTCATGCTCCTGGCAAAGAGCTGCTTCTGAGTTTGTGGACGGGCCAGTGGCAGAGGCAGCCTGACATTTTCGGGACATCTGCTTCTGGGTGTTGCACATTTTCTGGGGCCCCGATGACATCTGCTTAATAGGAACTTCTGTTCCGTATTCCCTCCGGGCGCCTTTCTACATTTCTCGCCTCATTTAGTGACTCGAACACAAAGCTCTTTGGCGGTGCCTCCTTCCCTTGAAAGCCGCTTGGATTGTAGAGCAGAGCCAAGGCAATTTTGTTTTCTGCTGTGACCTTACAGTCCGTGTTACTGTTGTGAGCAGGTCCCAGCATCTCTCCCGTTGTGCTGTCTTTACAAATGGTTTCAGTTGACATTGGGAAATTGCAAAGTTAGTGTAAGATTGTGCAGTAAACACATCCGTGAACACCCACCTGCAGACCCGTGCTCACCCATGCACACACGCACATCCATGCACAGACACACACTGCTTCTCTTAAAGAGCTTACCTGACGTAGGGTTTGTCCGTGCTGTGTCGGCCCCCCAGGTGCACTATGACTACTTTCCCTCTTTCCCAGAGGGACAGCCACAGGGCCCTCCTTACCACCTCTCTTGCTCAGGGAGACCCGCCCGTCAGGCCCCCTGCGCCCCTTCCCGTTATGGACCGTCATTCAGAAGATCGCAGCTTGCCCTTTAGCTCACCTGGACCCGTGCACCTGGACATCACACCTGAGCTGGGTGGATCGTCTGTGTCTTGGTGGGTGGGGCAGCCAGAGAGGAGGAACAGGAACTGTGATGGGGGCGATCAGACCTAAGTGGGAGCCGCGTCCTGTTAGTGGACAGGAGCAGAACCAAGGTCCAGCCCCTCAGGAAGCTGGCTGTGCCCCGCAACTCTGGGCCTGGCTGTGAGCAGGGAGGCGGCACCCTGCCCTCTGGGTGCAGGCAGTGCCCACGGCTGCCTCCAAGTGGAAAGGTGCGCTGTGCAGGTGACCCGGAGAGTGAGGAAGGCAGAGAGAGAAAGAGGCATGAGGCTCTGACGCATCCACGGGCCGCCTCGTGAGGAGCTGGGTGCAGCACCCCAGGGAGAGGGTCCGTGAGCAATGGCCTGAGGTCTGCAAAGAACGGGCGCATTCAGGGAGGGAGGCAGCCCCGCACGGGCACGGGTCAGGGCCTTCATGGGCCCCGCCTGGCAGGGCAGGGGAGGAGTGTAATGGAGGTGCGCCAGGCTGACAAGTGTCCCCCAAAGGACGAAGGCCTCAGCCCCCAGAACCTAGGAATGTGACCATATATGGCGGGAGGGACGTGTCCACACCCCAGGGTGCCTAGGGTCCCTGTCCGCTGGGAGTGGCAGGAAGGACCCTCCCCTGCAGGGAGCCTCTGGAGGGAGCCCGGACCTGCCCACACATTGACTTCAGCCCAGGGTTACTAGCTTGGGACTTCTGGCATCCAGGACTGGGAGATAAAGTCGCATTACCTGAAGCCACCCAGCTTGTGGTCGTCTGTGGCAGCCGCACAACACCCCCACCAGAGCCCAGTGGTGGTGGTCCACTGGGCCACGGAGGTCTCTGCTTGGGTCCCTGGGGCCACCTGCCCTGTGCCAGGCTCGCTCCTGGGGTACGTAAAGAACATTCTCAGTGCTCAGGGTGGCACCAGGCCTCGCAGCCACTTGGCCATGGCGCCCTGTGCTTACGCGGTGTGTTCTAGCTGCTCCCTACCACCAAACGCCATCCCACTGGGGGCAGGGCTTTAACGTATGAATTTGGGGGAGGGGGTCACGGGCATTCCCTTATAACAGTGTGGTTTGCTAAAGACGCGTTTCTCTGAGCATTGCAGCTGAGTAACGGGCGGCTTGCACACCCCCACTGGGAAGCAGTCTGTGAGCCAGCGCTCCCCCCCAGCGCAGCCTCGCGAGGGGTTCGCGTCATCGCCGAAGCCCTTTCTGCCAATGAGGCGGAAATGCCCTCCAGGATTCTCCTCCTGGTTCTCCATCACCTGCGGAGATGGCTCGTGGGGGCTGGGTTTGCTGAGATGCAAGGGCCGAGGGGCTGGCCCAGATGTGCCCAGAGGCCCCGCAGGAGTGGCTGGCACCCGCCTCTGCACCACAGGCCCTAAATCCTGCCTTCTTGCTCCCCTGGGCTGTGTGACCCTGAGCAGGCCACTGGGATTTACTTAGAAGTCCCTGAGTGCCCCTGTTCTGGGTTGAAGAGTGTCCCCCAGTATCCACCCACGACCTGTGAATGGAACCCTCTTTGGAAAGAGGGTCTTTGTAGATGAACTGAGGGCAGGATGAGGTCACAGTCACACTGGAGTGGGGCGGACTGGTTCCTAATGAGAGGACGGACATGTGGAAACGGGGCAGGCGTGTGATAACTGAGGCAGAGATTGCAGACACGTGGCCTCAGCCCTGGGATGTCTGGAGCCCCAGGGAAGGGCCCGGCCTGGAGTGTGGCCTCCAGACTCTGAGGGAATCAGTGTGTATGGTTTTAAGCCTCCCAGTTGGTGGTCATTTGTTACAGTGGCTCCAGCCCCTTCCTGCACCCTTGAAATGGGGGTAATGACAGCGAGGAGGCCCCCTAACACTGGCTGCTGTCATCAGTCATCCAGCATGGGAGTGGGCCGGCCTCAGGACCCCGGGGTGCAGGCCAGGGCTGCCATGGGGGAGACACAGGGTGCCTCCTGGTAGACAGCCACTCGTGGGGACGTCAGGTGTACGAGGCTCTCTTTCCACTTTGAGCCCTGACGTGAGTGGAGATGCAGCCTGCTGGGGCGGAGCTGGGCGCTGCGTGCACCTGCTCAGGTCCCATGACCCCTGACCTTCCCAAGGGCGGGTAGCATGCTGCGGGGTGGGGCACCCAGGCCCCACTTACTCCAGTGCTGGAATAAGCCGCAGCCTGCAACTGAGCACCTGCCGTCCAGAAGGTGCATCTGCCCTCAAAGAGTTAGAGCTTGGCCAGCCTAGTTTTTAAAAAATCATGTCTTTGCCAACTTTTAAATATCCAGGAATTTTATATAAAAATTCAGTTTCCAGCTTCTCTTGAAAAACTGGGCGAGGCGGCCACACGCAGGCATCCTGTGCGTGCTGGCCTCTGTCGGGCGGGGAGCGCTGCCCCTTTGGGAAGGCTGTGCGCGTGCCAGCTGGCCACTGTCCCCACCACCCCTCCCGCTCGATGCCCCTGGGCCACCCCTTCACCTTGTAGCCTGGCGGGTCCCGGTAAGCACTTCAGCCTGTGAGTCCTGCGTGGGCCCAGCTTTGGAGAAGCCATTCATCTACATGCAGCTGCTTTCAAAAGTTCTGTCAGCCTCAATTCAGGATTCAGACTATGTTCCCATAGAGATGGGAAGGGGAAGTGTCTTTGCTAGATCAGGGCATAGAAACCTGGCTAACCCAAAACGTTTGTCTGATAAACTGTGTATATTTGTGTTGAAAAGGAATCAGGTTTGGAATTCATTCTTTCAGCCAGCACAGATTCAGATTCCAGTAAGAGCCACACCCACTTCCAGGTGCTGGGGAAATAGGTCGTGAGCAGAGGATGTCCCTGCTCTGCCAGAGTGCCTATCAGACTGAGGCTTAACCAGTAAACAGATAAACATGCCGTACAGAGGGTGATGGGGAAGAGAGAAACAGGGTGGAGCTGTGGAGGGGAGGCCCTTCGGTGGTGAGAGCCCAGCAGGGCCTCAGACCTTTGAGCAGATACCAGGGAGGGAGGAGAGCCATGCAGATACCTGGGGAAAGCACTCCAGGGATAGGAACAGTGCAAAGGCCCTGGGGTCAGGGCATGCCTGGTGTGTTTGAGAAGCAGTGAGGAGGCCCCACAGGCTGGGAAAGCAGGGGTGGGCGGAGGCCAGACAGCAACAGACACTGAACGGCAGGTAGTTTGGATTTTAGTCTGATCAGGTGTGCAGTACAGATGGGCCAGAAGAAAACCCCCGAAGGGAAACCAGACCACCCATCTGACAGCCAGTCACAGTCCAGCATGAGAGGCAGGTGTTGCTGTAGGAGGGTGAGCGAGGGCGGTGAAATCCCGCAGCCATCGTGAATGAGACTTCTGGATTCAGCGGAGTACCCCAGGGTGGGCTGCGCCCAGAGTTTGGTGGCTGCAGGACGCCTGTGGCTACTTAGGCTTAGTTTTAATTAACGGTGTGAAAGTTCAGCTGCTCGGTAACGTCACCTGTGCTGTAAGTGCTCAGTACCTGCCCATTGGACGGCGCTGTTCTCTGATGGCTCCTCAGAGCAGAAGGCTGGTGTCGTCTGCCCATGCACCCTGTGAATGGCAAGAAGGGTGAGTCGCATTAACCGAACCAGGGCTCGGGACAGGGAGCTTTTCCTAATTCATTAAATTAAGCATGACTTGGGGAGGAGTCTCGACTTGGAGAGCAGGGCTGTGAGGAGCCGGCTTGAGGTCAGAGTCATTGACCCCTGAGGCCCGAAGGCCCCACAGAGCTCAGGTTGGGCATCCGGTGGGTGGGGAAGGCTGTGCCATCCTCCTGCACCCAAGCTTAGGACCAAAGCTTAACACGTGTAGTTATTCAGTGTGTCCTCCTAAGCAAAAACATGCAGCCAGCCCTGAGACTGGCCCCGGTCCCCACCCCGGGGCTTGTGAGAGGTCTGTTTGCAGGCACTGTTGTCCGTGCTCCTATCAAGCACGCTCATTCTCCAGCCTGAGGTGTGTAAAGATCAGGCGGGGCCGTGAGCACTGTACCCCATGATGTAAACATGAAGGCGAGGTGGCCGCCAGGAAGCAGAGAAGAAAGAAACCTGAAAACAGGTGGACACATAACTGTCTGACAGCCCGGAGAAAATCAGCCCCCTGCCTGCCATCAGTGGGAAGAGGTGGGAGCCAGCCAGGTCTCATGTCAGGACCCCGAAAGCCAAGCTCTCTTGAGGATGCAGGCAGGGCTGGGAACAGGAGTGTTTGTTGAACAGGCCGGTGTGACCAGGCTCCTGGGGACCCCACTGACCTCTCGCGTCCCGACCCCCCCTTGCTCGCTCACTCTGCTCTGACACCCGGGCCTCCTGCTTTTCCTCAAGCTTGCCAAGAATGTTCTTGCCCAAGGGTCTTTGCGCTTAGCTTTGCCTCTGTGAATAAAACCTCCCCCAGAGAAAGCACCCGCAGAAAACCTCCCCCAGAGAAAGCAGCTGCGCCATCCTCCTGTTGACAGGGCAGCCCACATCCAGGGTTTCCGTTCTGTGTGCAGGGACTTCAGATCGAAATGGGACCAGTCAGCTGGGAAGGACCCTGTGCTACGGGGAAACTGCAATGTGAAAGGCAGAGATGATAAAGCCAGAGAAACCAGCTCATTTGGAGAACAGAGAGGGAACTTCAAAAATACAAAGCCTGTATCCTCTGTGTGATAAGCAGATAGAGCAGGTGCAAAATGGAGCATTCAAGGGCTGCTAAACGTGAGCAGTGGTAGTGAAGGGTGCCGGCAGTGGCACGCATGAGGAACCCGGGAGATAGGTGCGAGAATCGGCTGTAAGACTCCGAGGAGGCAGCAGGTGTGCGATGTCTGAGTTACAGGGTTTCCAGGGGGAGCAGGAAAAAGATACAGAGCTCAGTCTCAGGACGCAAGGCTCCCAGCAGAAAAGGCCCCTGAATTTCCAGCATAACGTGGGAGCAAGTGCCCGTGGCAAGGGCGGGGGTGCCTGTGAGCTCAGAAGTTGGGGAACAAAAATAAGAACACTTAAGTTTCAGAGAAAAACTGATGTCCACGTGGAAGACAGCGGACAAGCATTTCAGGAGTGGTACAGGAAGCTTATCGACTGCAAACTCAGTCCTTCCTTTGAAACTGAGCGCAGGGCTTTCTGAGCCAGCGCCGTAGTAAATCAGCGCGAAGGTGTCTGAAGGCATCTCAGGTGTGCACGTTATCTGGAAGATCCTGGCAGGGGCGGGCACCAGCCCAGTGGGTGCAGGAGGGTGGGCAGAAACGAAGCAGTGGGGTCACCGATGCATTTGCCCCTGCGGAGGAGGCCTGCACTCTACTGTTTACACCTCTGTCAGAACTTGGCGATGAGTTAATTACAGTAAATAGTAAAGCAGGTTTTAAAATGTGGCTATTATTCACTCCAAGGAAATACAGTCGTAGTCCACTGGCTCTCAGCTGCACACACGATGTAGATGGCTTAGCTGTAGTGACGTTTAACCAAAGCCTGGGACACGGTTGTGTCAGGCGTTGCCTTCCGGGAGGATGGCAGTAACTAATATGTACACAAGAAAAGAAATCAGATCGCCGGAGTATGCTATTTGGAAACAGGATGTAAAGACCTGAGAAAGCAGCTGAGGGTGGCACGGGGGTGGGGGTGGGTGGGGGCGGGGTGTGACGGCTGCAGGTTATAACCTGAGTTGGGGGTTTGAATTCTCAAACTGCCCACCCAGATGTATGGCACCAAAAATAAAATCTGATCTTATTTTTTTAAAGAAAATCTTTAATATTACCCCTTCCCCTTCCCCACCAGGACCTCATCTTTGTCTGTTGAACTCCTGTTCACCCTTCAGAACCTCAGCTCTTCCTCTGAAGGGTGCTTTCCTGGCCAGTTTTGGTTCCCGTGCTCCTTGATAACGTGCTTACATGTGGCATTATAATGGATGGTTTCGACATCAGCCAATGACTCCTACAGCTAAACCGTGAAGTTCTTTGCAGGAAAGGATGTTCTTTTTCTTCCATCTTTGTAGCCTGAGTGCCCAGCACCAGACCAGCAACACTCATAACAGGTTGAAATGAGCCGTGGCTGGGCAGAGGCCCTTGGCCACGTGATTTCACATAATCCTTATAATTACTCGTTCTGCCCACGGCAGTATTAGCGTGGGACAGCCTGGGCCAGGTGTGTAAAAGGTCACGAAGCCAGCGTGCTGGTAGTTGATGTAAGATAGTCACAAATCCGCTGCTGTTCAGAAGAAGTACCTGTCCCTGAATGTAAGTGAAGTAGCAACAGCCTGCGTCAGGCAGCTTGCGCTGTGTAATAGAATCGCACAGACCAGGTGGCTTGACATTTATTCCTGGCAGCTTGGAGGCCGGAAGTCTGAGGTCAGGATGCTGGTCCACTCAGTTCCTGGTGAGGGCTCTCCTCCTGGTTCCCCGGCTGCTGCCCGCTCCCTGCCCTCACGTGGCCTTCCCTTACTGTGCGTGTGGAGAGCGAGCCTGGTCTCTTCCCCTCCTCAGGAGGACCCTGATGCCATCACAGGGCCCACCCCCATGACCTCACTTGTCCTCCTGCCTCTAAGAGGCCCGCCTCTAAATACCATCCCACTGGGGGTTAGACTTCGGCACAGGAGTTGGGGGTGGGGGGGGGGCACACACACATTCTGTCCTTAGCAGACCCGAGCCAAGGTTGGGAGGTATGCTTCGGCCCTTGTTCGGTTGTCTCAGGTCGCTGTGATGCTCGTTGCCTGTCGTTTCCAGCACTTGCCTTCTGTGGGCGCCACTGTCGTTCATTAGACCTGACTCTGTGCACACGTGTGTGTCAGGCTCTGGGCTCCTGCAGAGCGTCTGCTTGCCATCTATCTGGCTCACCAGGAAACTTCCTAAAAAGAGGGACAGGGTGCAGAGAGCTGGCATCCCCTGCCTGTCCTCCATGGGCCGGGAGAGGGACTCAGTGCTCTCAGTCTGATAGTGAAGTGAGTCCATTTCACAGACCAGCCAGTAGGGCAGAATGGAAATTTGGGACCACAGGACACCAAATATGTGTCCCGTCTCGGCCCCTCTGCCTCCCAGGACAGGCTGAGAACACCATCAGCGTGTCTCCCTGCTGGAATGGACGCAGCTCTGTGGGGACAGAGGTCATGCTGGTGGGAATGGATGGCACGCCTCCGCGAGCCCTGCTTGGCACTAGGTCCTCTGCACTGGCAGGCCCACCATCCTTTCCTCCCGCCTCCCCGTGGAGTTCCAGTACCCCGGGTGCCCTGTTCATCCTTTTAGGCACTGTCTGCATGGCTGTGCTTTATGCATAAAAACAGTAAAATATTCTCACTCCCTGAGAATCAGTTTTCATCCTTTTGAGGGGTGACATCGCCCCTTTGAAAATGGCTTACACATTTGAGCTTTCTGTTTCTGAGAAAACGCCAGTTTTTGTATGATTGAGTCAGCTCCACTGGGGGTCGTCAGGGAGGAAAAAGGGAAATAGAAGAACAGAAGAGAGCAGCTTCCTGGGGCCGCAGCAACAAATTGCCACTGCGTCGGTGACGGCGCAGGTGTGTTCTCTCACTGGAGGCCAGAGCGTGCATCCAGAGGGCAGGGCTGTGCTCCCTTGCTGACTCCTGGGGGGGCCCTTCCTGCCTCCTCCAGCCTCAGGGGTCCCCAGGTGTCCCTCAGCTTCTTCCCGTGGCCTGTCCTCTTCTGGATGCAAATGTCGCTCTGCCTTTCTCTACAAGGACACCTGGGACAACGTTTAGGGCCACCCAGGTGATCTCAGATACTGTCCCCATCCCTGGGTCCCTACCTTCATCCCAGCTGCAAAGACCCTGTTTTGCCAGGTAAGGGGAGTTTCCACATAGCCTCAGGACTGGCCCAAATCCCCGGTAGCCAGACCGCACCCAGAGTTCTGTAAGTGCTCTCATGGCCTCTGTCCTCCTGAGCCTTTTGTTCTGGTCACCCTTTGAGTTACTTGAGTGTTAGTTTAGGAAAATGCCCTTCCTGGTGGTGGGGGAATCCCGTGTTCCCCCAAAGTCCCAGCACGTGAGCTAAGTGGGGAACATTCACGGCCCGGCCCGCCTCCCCTCTCGGTGTCAGTCAGGCCCCAGAATGTCCCTCCCGGGTGTATGGGGGTTGAAGACAGGCCTGCTCCCCTCCCTGTGAGTCCCCTGAAAGCCTTGAGGGTCCCGTCCTAAACTGACCCGCAGGCGGTTGCCTTGCCCAGTCCTCAGCCCGTTGAGAATGCTGGACAACCAGATCGTGTCCCCGGGAGGTGGGGGGGGCGATCCGGCAGGGTCATAGAGGATCCCCTGGCAGCCCAGACCCGGGGGTGGGGGACGACAGAGGCCTGGGGGACACATTGAATGGAGGAAAGCAGAACAAGGAGGTGATGAGGTTCGGGAGAGAACGAGAGGAACAGACATGCGCAAACGCGGGCTCAGGCACGAAGGCGTGCACGTGCCACGGAGGAGAGCGGGGCATTCCTCTAACGTCAGCAATCCTGAGTTAACCGGGGGCGACACCGTGACATGGCCGCGGCTTGCTCTCTCCCGGCCGTGCCGGCCCTCCGCCACGCCCGCCGGCCTCGGGGTCATGCATCTGGACTGCTGACTGGTAGCTGCCCCACCAGCCTCTGAGCACCTACCTGTGCCGGGCTCACTGAGCGCATCTGGTCACAATTGGTCGCCCATCGATGAAAGGAAAATGCTGTCCCCATTCACGGAAAAGGAAATGAAACTCTGGTTATGGGACGGGGACTCCCCCACACCAGCTGCAGCACCAGGTCTGTAATGGCCACGAGGAAGCTCTTTTCAAGAACGTGCCAATGCCTGGGTCATCCACGGCACGCAGGGCTGACCCTGGGCCCCAGGGCCTGGGGATACCAAGTGACTGACAAGGACGTGGACGTGGCCACATGTCCCCAGTAGAGCCAATCGGCACATCTCAGTGAAAGGCCTGGAGGTTTCTGTTTGGTTTGTTTTGGGGGACATTTTCCTGACACAGCCACGTGACTTGGGGACTTTTTTTATAAGATGTCTGTGTTCTCTATCCAGGGACGTTTTTCCTCAAGGGACATTTTCTTCCATCTCCTCCCAGTTTGAAAGCATCTGAGGATCTGCTATTGGGTGACTTTAAACTTTTCTTCCAGATGTAAGCAATATTGATCCTATTACTTAAAGCCCAGAGTCCTTCGGCAGGGTGCCATGGCTTCTCTGGGGCTGCCAAGTGTCCTGTTCAAAGGCCAGGTAGAGAGCAGGGTTTTGCAGGACAAAAGTACCTAATGCTACAGATCCCAGGTTTCCAGGTTAAGAGCTGTGGCAGCGTTCCGGGAAGGGTCAGGCCAAGCAAGAAATCCCAGGGAAGGAAAGGGACACCGAGGGGTCGGTTCTGAGGAAGAATGATGTTTCTACCGGGAAGTTCAGTGTCGATGCAGTATGTCAAGGACCCGTGGTGGGTGGCAGTGTAATTCCCCCACCACTTGGGTTTCACTTGCCCCTCCCAGTCTCTGGCCTCGCTTCTTTATGGGGGACTGTTGGGACACGTGGGGGGCAGCTGCCCTGGGAAGGTGAGGGTGGAGGCTGCCCTGCCATAGCTCCCCTGGCCAGCGCCATCACTCGGCGAGCCAGTTTCCGTGGCGGAGAACTGTTTCCGCTGCAGCTTCTACCTGCTACCGCGGTCATTGCCAACAAAACAGAGACTGAAGAGCAGAGACACCGCTGTGGCTGTCTCCTGCCTGTGGCTCTCAGTGTGGCTGTAAGCTCACAAGTTGGGTCTAGTCCTGGGATTTCTCTTCATCACTTCTTTGACGGCTTCAGAGTCAGCTCCAGGGAGCTGGTATTTAAGGAATAATTATTTGCTCAGGAGAGGGTCAGCCAACTGTGACATGAATAAGGCCGAAGTGATCTCAATTAGTGTAGACTTCAGCTGCTGAGATTCAGGGGCGGTACCCGCTCGTGGTGCAGCCGGTGCTGTTGGGAAGGGGGGCGTGGGCTTGATGGGGCCCTGTTGGAAGCAGACCCCAAGCTGGCTGGGGATGGATGCTTTTGGATCTTTGCTCTATTAGGAGCAATTCACTGCACAGGGTCCGGCTGAAGGTGCCTGTCAGCATTACAGAGAGAGAACTCGGTACAGAGATTCTCCTGCTTTCCAGAACTTGGACTTTGAAAGGCACTCTCAAGCCGCCTTCTCTTGGAGGGCTTTCCCGTCTTGGAACAGCAGGTTCTCGGCCAGAGTCTGCGTTCATGCCTTAATTAAAGCCAAGTACTCAGCTCAGGGCCCACTCAGAGTAGGTGTGTTTGTGGACTAAATCAATGAATAAAAAGTAAATTAGCATTCTTGTGCCCAGATAGACCGGAATCGGTTGTGCCTTTAGATTCAGGGTGTTGGAAAGATCAGCGGGACCCACAGTGGCCTCCTGAGATGGATTCTGGACGGCTCAGCGCTGTCATTCAGTCCATGGGCCTGGCTCCGGCTCCCGTTCTTGCTTTGCCCTCAGCTCACCCCGTAACCGGGGCTAGTTACTGATTTAAGACGGGGCCCCTCCATCTGCACAATAAGACTGGTAAGCACAGCCAAGCATGGAGAAGGTGTGTAGGGTAAAGGTCATGGTGGCTAGCACAGGGTGGCAGTGCCCACCCCTCCTCACACGGCCCCTCATAGCTCATTGCTCAGTCCCGGCAACATTCTCTAAGGCCAGCATTGCACGCACCCCCACTGGTGGCCTGGAAAGCCCAGGTAGCCTCTTGGTGCCCACCTCTCCAAGAAGACTTCCTGCAAACGTGCTGGGTCCCGGAGCAGGAGGCCCCACTTTGAGATGCCTGGGGGACCAACCCTTTACCTGGGGGGTACACCTGTGGGGTTCCACCTTCTGGCCCACTAGCCCCCTGGCGATCAAATCCTTCCTGGAACCTTCTGTGTGTTTGTGAGTCCGGAGGACGGGATGTATGGCGTCCTGGCCTACTCTCAGCAAGTGCCCCTGCTGGGTGCTGTCAGAGGTCACTCTGCTCACTCCTCAGCTGTGTGCCTCCCACGTCACGTTACCATCAGGGGCATCCAGCTGCCTCCTGTTCATCAGGTGCATGAAGTAACAAGCATCATGCACTCAGTGGTGTCTTATATTTGATGAAATGGGGTCATCACAGCGATGATGAGTAGCAGGAGAGGATATTTAGAGGTGACAGTCTGGGACCCAGCAGGCTTCCCTGGGGAACAATGTTTCATCTGACATCTGAAAGCCAAGTAACATAGTTCGGAAGCGAGAAGTGGGTGGAGAAGGGCTGCTTCTCAAGCTGAGCCTACAGCATGAACGTGCCGCGTGGTGTGGGAAGCGGCGGGGGGCTGGCCCCTGCAGGGCCACGTGATGGGAGGCCGTGAGGGCCATGGATGGAGCCTAGATATGGAGTTAGACGTGAACACCTGGTTTAATGTGTTACATGTTTGCTACTAAGTTTTCTTTTTTTTAATTGTGGTAAACTACACGGACCCATTGTTGCCAGATCTTCCTGCTCTTCAAGAGTATTTAGAAATTCAGATTTTTTTTAATCATGGTACAATATATATAATGTAGAAATTGCCAATTTAACCATTTTTAAGTGCACACTCGGCAGCATGAAGCACATTGACACTGTTGTGAAGCCATCCGCGACACCATCTCCAGGACTTTCCACCTCCCCAAACTGAAGCTCTATCCCCACTAAACACTACCCTGCCTCCCCTTCCGCAGCCCGGGGGTCCATCGCCCACTTTCTGTGTCTACAGACCCGATGACTCCAGGTCTTCATAGGAGAGGACTCACACGGGGTTTGTCCTTCTGTGACGGTCACGGTGTCCTCGGGGTCCCTCCACGCCACACAGCAGCAGGTGTCAGGATTCCCTTCTTTTGAAGGCTGAGTAATAGTCCGTCATATGGATGGGGCCGCATTGCGTCTTTCCATATGTCTGTGGGTGGACACTCGGTGGCTTACCCCCTCCAGCTGTTGTGGATCCTGTGCAGGTGTTTCAAGTCCCTGCTGTCAGTTCTTTGGGGTTTATACCCAGTGTCGACTCGCTGGATCATATGGTAATTCTTCGATTTGAGGAACCGCCATGCTGTTGCTTCTGCTTTTGTTCCGTTTACCTAGCAGCCACCCTAATTGGTGTGGCCTGGTGTGTTGCGTGTTTTTAAATAGTTTGTCTCTGTGGCAGCCACCAGGACAGTGTCGTAAGGAGGGCATGAGCATGAGCAAGGGGGTGGTTAGGAGACCCCACCCCTCCATGTGATGTCCTTGAGGGCCTGGGGAACTCTCAGCTGCCGCTGACCTTAGGCTCTGGAGTAATGGAAGACTGAGCATGCACAAGAGGACGCCTGCTCACACCCTGGGAAGGTGCGGCCTGCAGCCTGACTTGGAGGTGTGGCTCTAAGTAGTGGAAAACGAAGCTGGTTTCCTGGGAATTGCCCCAAAGCCAGTGAGGTAGGTCCTGCCTGCTCTGCAAATGATTGCTGTGCATCCGCTGCCCCCACGGCTGGGACAGCAGAGATGTGGGTCTCAGCAGAGCTTCTCTCTTCTGCTGCTGCTAAGTTTGAGGGTCCCTGTTCATCCCATTCTTGGAATGTCTACGGCAAGGCCTTGCTTTGTACAGGCTGGGGTTTAAGATAAAAACCAGTGTGTCTGAAAATAAATATTTCCTGTGGCTCTTGTGAGAGCCAGTGGCTTTGTTTCCTCAAAGGAACTTTGTTTTCATCATTAAGGTTTCCATGGCCAAGGTGGGAGCAGTGCTTTTGTCCACAGCCAATGTCCCCAACGTGTTTCCTTTTCTTTGAAGAACACTACAGTTGCAGCTTGAAAAAGGCAGTCCCAATAGAAGATATGGTGTCATAGGGATTATGGTAATTGTAAGAGGTTTAGAGTGGGCTTATGGAAATGGGTGATAAATACTGCATATAGAGACTCAGAGGTTTTTTTAAGAAAATATTTGTTATGCTAATTTTAAATTGCCAGGATTTGTGCAGGCTTGAAAATGGATGATGTTTTTTATATTTTTAAGACGTCAGGAGATGGTTTTCAGTTTGGAAAGATAACCAGGGTAGTTGAGAGCACATATCTGTATAAGAGGGGAGCCCGTTAAGCAGGCAGTGGCTTTCACACCACAGGGATTCAGGACAGTGTGAGGGCACCCAGCACCTGCCATTTCCCTGTGGGCCAGCAAATGACCTTTAACTTAGAGGCATGGGAGGATCCCTTCTCTTCTTCCTTTGAAAGGGATAGGCGAGGTCTTAAAGATGACCCAGAAAATACCAACCCTGGTGACCCGATGGCAGTGTCACCACCCGGAAAAGGCCCACCAAGCCAGATAATCACTCGGCACCTTCAACTCCCCCTGTAGCCAAGCCAACAGCTCTGATTGGGGTCCGAGGGGCCCTTAATGCCCCCACCCGAGGGGTGGGTGGTTGCGGGGACAGTGATCTCTCTCTCTGTCTTCCCAGCGCTCTCTGCTTAATTAGATTTTGAAGAACAACTTTATTGAGATAGAATTTGCACGCCATCCAATCACTCACTGAGTGAGTGTGATGTGGTGGTCTTTGGTCCACCCGCAGGTGCACACAGCCTTCACCATGGGAGACGTTAGAGCGCTTCCAGCAGCCCCCAAAGGAGCCCTTTCATTTGCATTCCCTACCGCCAGCTCCCAGCCCCAGAACCCCTCAGCCGCTTTCTGTCCCCGTTTTGGACATCGCACATAATGGCACCACGCAACATGGCCGTCTGGGTCTGGCTCCTCTCTCTCAGCAGAATGCTTCCGAGGTCCACCCACACTGTGGCGTATGCCAGGGCTTCACTCCTTTTCGTGGCTGAGTGATACTCTGCTGGATGGACAGACCACAGTTTGTCCATCCATTCTTCAGCCATTCTATGCTTTCTTGCTATTACAAAATGCACTTGGCTTTGCAAGATCAGTCCCCAGGGCCAATTGCCCCTTCCAGACCTGGTGGTAACTTGCGAGCGGTTCTGGTTCAGCATCCCACGCTGGCCAAGTGGGTGGCTAAAGAAAGAGCCAGATCACATGGAATCGGTGACGAGGATGGGAATGTCCAGCACTCGCTGTTTGGTTGGGTCAGCTCAGACTTGGTTATATGCAGTAACAAAGATCCCCAAGTTTTCAGCGGCTTCTAGCCATTTGGTGACCGTGTTCCATCTGGGTCCCTGGATCCCGACTGAGGGTGACATTGCCGCTCTCTGGGCAGAGTGAGTGAGGAAGGGGTGCTTCGCTTCCACAGGGGGCCCTGCTGCTCACAGGGCAGCAGGCAGGGCTGTCTGTGCCTCGCCCAGGAAGAGGTAGAGTGACCAGAACCAAGAAAACTCCACATCAGGGGTTGGTAAACTAGGACCACGTTTGGCCCATTGCCTTATCTTTGTAAATAAGGTTTTATAGGAACACAAGCACAGCCGTTTGTTTCCATGGTATCTGTGGTTGCTGTCCCACCCTGATAGAGACCGTATGGCCCACCGAGCTGAGGGTATTTCCTCCCTGGGGCTCTCCTCTGCCCGCTGTCCTCAGGACTGGCGTCACCACAGTGCCTGCCTGGGGCACAGCAGCTCGCGTCTCTGGAGCCGGCCAGGGTCCCACTGCTCTGTGCGCTGTGGTCGTCTGAGCAATGGCCCCCGACGATTCTACATCCTCATCCCCTGCATGGGTGAGGGACCTCACAAAGGCGAGTGAGTTAAGCATCTGGACTCCCTGGGTGGTCCCAGGGTCATTATAAGGGCCCTTAAAAGAGGGAGGTGGGGGATCAGATGAGAGAAGGTGACGTGCGGACAGAAACCTAGGTGAGAGAGAAAAAGGGACAGGAAGATGTGTCCCTGCTGGCCTTGTGGAGGGAGGAGCGGCCAGAGTCAGGGCCCGCAGGCGGCCTCCCCAGGCTGGAAGAGGCAAGGACCCTGCTTCTGCCCTGGAGCTTTCCAAGGAGCCGGCCTCGAGGACACCAGCTGGTAGAGTAACCGTCTTGATTTCAGGATTTCTGCCTCAGAACCGTATGGTAATTGTGTGTGTGTGGTCATTTGTACATTAGCCAGAGGACACTCATGCTTATGTCCTGGGATCCCTGTGGCAGCCCTTTGAGGCAGGCCCTGTGGTCGTCCCACGAGCCACTGGTCACAAACATATTCACCAACCTATCCGTACACAGCCTGGCTTTATATGCATTTGCATTTAAAGACGCCTGATTCATTAACACTGAAGCCTCACCAACAGCACCCGAACTCACGCCTGACGAAGCTCATATGATACGTGTATGTTCTCCGTGAGGCATGTCACAGCCTTCCCGTGCTTAGGGTGCCAGACGGCCCTTCAGCAGCATGCCTGGGGGCTGTTTAAGCAGTGAAATCACTGACAAACAGCACAAAAATGTGAAAACACAGCAAGTTTTCATTTTGGGGTTTTAAGTAAATTTTAGAGAGCAGTCAGGTTTGCAAATAGAGCATCTGAAAGAATGAGATGGGCTGCATAGAGGTTTTCAGAGTCCCCTGGTCTGACCCATTCTAACCAGAGGAGGCAGCAATCCCTATTTTCTATCGTTAGTCACAAGTCTCCCTCTGTGTCCTGGTCGGCTCCTCCCCAGATGCTGAAAACAGAAAAGTACAAGCTGGTGATGAGAATCGTGGGCTGCCTTGTACGGCAGGAAAGCGGGACCCCAGGCAGGCACACATTATATGCTTTTCAAGGTATCTAAATATGTTAGTTTCTTTGTTTAAGAAAAGGAAGGGCCCACACTAAGAAATAAATTCAGGAGAAACACATGGAGACAGGTGATTCTCTGCTTCTATTTTATAAACAACAGTAATTCCCATAGTGTTAAAATGAAAAACACTCCCTCATCACTGGCTCTGAATTCCATTCAAATATTCATGAGGATTGTGAACTCTACATCAAGAAAAGACTTCTCAATGAGATACTCTGTTTGCTGTGAGCCCCAGGTCATTTGGCTGCCTGACGGTCCTGGCTCCGGAGCCGAGGAGCTGAGGGGAGTGGGCTTGCCCTGTAGGACTGACGAATTTGGGCTGAGTTGGGAGCGATGGTGGGAGTGTGAAAATCAGTGCAAGGAAGAGAACTCAAGCCGGCAGGCCACTCTGGGAAGTGGTGAGTCCCCTGTCCCTGAAGGGGTTCAAACAGGGAAGGCAAGACCTTAGGAATATGATCATTGCCATTAAGACACAGGCAGGCCCCAGGCGGTCTTTGAGAGCTCGCAACACCATGAATCACACACACCTGGGTACTCAGATAAATGGGGATGTTATCAATCTGTTCCCGTCCATGGAGATGACCCAGAGTCCACAATTCCTTAGTGCCTAGTAGAGACTCCAGGAATCATGCTGTGCTCCAAAGATGTCCAGAAAGGAAGGCTCATCTATTTGAAGGAAGAGCGGTGAGGCCAGAGACCTGAGATAGCTAGTCCACCAGCCGGGAAGCCTAGTTCAGCCCAGCTCTTGGGGGAATGGACCAGACATTGATCGGGGCTCACCCTGGGGAGTTGTAAGGTGCGTGCGGAGATGGGAAGCAGAGCATGGTTGCTGGGCGACATCACTCCCAGGAAGGGCTTTGCTGGGGGACCATGCTGCAGGGTCTCCTGCTGCCTCAGCTGGAGCATGAGACCAGACCCCAGGGCTCGGGGACGATCTCACCCCAGATCTCCCCTCGGAGCACCAGTTCCGTAGTCTCTTGTCAGGGTTCCAGCGACCACCACAGATAATGAGAACCAGCTGCTGGGGCGGCCAGAGGATGGTGCTGCCTTTGCTGGGTAGGCAGGGAGAGCCGGGTGCCCCCAGGTTCATGCCTATGTCATCCCGTAGGCTCACCTGGGAGTCTGGTCCAGTGTCTGCCCTCTAGACTAGACCTGCTGGCATGTAGGGAGGTTTGCCCTTCCATTTAAACCCTAGCACAGGCGTGAAGCTCTGGGGAAGGAGTGATGTGTCAGGGAGTGTGTGTCTGGCATGGGCACGTTTCATGGTTTCTGCTTTGTGACTATTGCAGGTTCATGGGGTAGGCCTCCTCCTGGGAGAGACGAAAAGGTACATCCTGTGGACATGCTCTTTCCCGATCAAACAGCCTGGAGATTTCCAGGTGGTACCTACCACATTCTGCACCTCATCTGTAAGCAGGAAGAGGGATTTCCTTACCTTGGCAGGCAGTCTGTAATAAAATGCATGTGTTTCTTAGCTCAGCGCCATCGGAGCTGGATACCTTTGAAAGCTCAAGGCTGCTGATTCATGCAGATAAGTAGTGGTCCACTGTGAGACCCCACACACTTTCCCTCTGTGTTGCAGACCATCATATGGTAGCTGGCCTTGAACATTTCCTTACTAACTGGTAGAGTAACAGTCTGGGGCAGACAAGGGTGTGCATTCCATTACTGAGAATCTGCACTCCTATGCCAGAACGGTGGTGGAGGTCCCATTGAACTTGCAGGATTGGGGTGGGTGGCGGCCGGAGAACAGAAACCAAAGAGCACACTGCCTGTAACCTCGGAGTGCTGAGTTTCTGGGGAGACATAGCTGGACTCCAGAGCTGCTTGCTCCGGGTGCCATTTTCCCAAGCAGATGGCGGCCTTCCCGCATGGCACTCCTCCATGAAGGCTCACTAGGAAGAAGAGAGGAGCTCAAACAAGACGGGCTGTCCAGCATGCCCAGGCCAGAACCTCAAGCAAGGAAGAGGTGGCCTTACAGAATCATGAGCCGTCTGTGCCGACATCTGCCTGGCTTGGCTTCCTGCTGAAGCCGCTCGATGCATAGAAAATGCTTCAGACGTGAATTGAAGTTAGGGGTCTTAGCCATGTCCTGCTCCCGGAGTGAGGGTGGGAGGGATGCTGACCCCGGCACATTTAACAGCAGCGCCCCAGGCCTGGTATTCCCTCCCACTGATGACGTTGGCATGGATCCTCAGCCAGCCGTGTGTCTCCTCACCGGCCGTGGGTGGGTGCAGGGTACATCGCTATGCCTCGTGGCGCTGGGCGGTGACAGTGGGTCTGCCTTCTCATAGGCTCAGTGCCAAAGGCTGAAGGGAAGAGGAACTGCCAAGCTAAGCTAGTCAGGGTTCAAACAGAATGATTTCAAAGCTCAAGGATGCAGGGAAAGCTGAGGACCTGGGCAGTCATCTGTGGGGAAAACCACTTCCCGACCTATCACATCCTCTGCCAGACACACAGCCATTGTCCAGGAACACCAGGGACCTTATCTCTTAGAGCTGCCTGCCACTCGATGCAGAATTCTTCCTTCCTCCCAATGTTTGGTGGTTTGTACCATCCATTTGGTACCTGCTGACTCCCTGGTAAGAAAATTTGTCGTTTTGGGTTTGGGCCTTGTTGGTTTCATAACTCTTACCAGCTGTAGGTTACAGACTCTTTTTTTTTTTTTTCAAATTCACCCTTTCTTTTAGCTTTGCTTATAGTTTTTTAAAACATAAAAAATTTTGTTTTGTATTTATTTTTATGTCACCAAGTCAGCTTTCTCTTTTTTGTCTCCCAACTTGGATGACATATTTAGAAATTTACCCCTCATGTATCTAGTACTCTTTATCACCTGCTCTTTTATTTTCCATTTCTTCCTCTTTCCTCCCTGAATTTCCATGTTTTTTGTGTGTGGTCATTTTTCTTTTTCTAGAAGAAGTCCCTTTTAGATTTCACGCTGGTGATAAATTCTCTGCTTTGACTTTCCTGAAGGCAGTAGGATTCAGCATCATTGTTAGGAGGATGTTTTTGTTAGATACAGATTCTAGATTGGCCAGTTCTCTCCTTTTAGCATTTTCTTGTCATGTGAACTCCTAGTTTCTTTTGCATCTGTCAGTGTAATTGTAGAAATGGCCATTTGCTATGGCTGCTTTAGAAACGTTCGCTTTCTGCTCAGTGTTCAGCCTTTGTGTGCCTATATGAAGTTTTTCCTCACTTGAGAGTCATATGTAGTGTGTTGCTTGAATTTCATACCACTCTGAAGCTTTGGATTCATGTGTTTTGTGAGTTTGGGCTTAATGTAAACTTCTGCTCTGTTATCCATCCTCCCCCCTTGGTGTCCAGTCACACATACGGCAGAGCTTTTCAACATGTTATGTATCTCCTTTCTGTATTTTCCATTCCTCCTTCTCTCTGTGGTTTGGTTTGTGAATTTTCTGATGACCGATTTTCCAATTTCCTTATCCATCATCTATGAATAATCTGACCCTGAATCCACCTTTGAAGCCCTTAGTTATGGGTACTGTATTTTCATGTCTGAAGTTTATAACTGATATGTTTTTAATGGATTCCAATTCTTGGGTGAAATTATCCACCTTTTCAACCATTTTCACCAGTTTTTCCTTTATCTTCTGGAAGATGTTACTTAAAAGTTCTGGGCTGCTCACACTCATGGCCGGATGGCCTGTGGGTCTGTTTCTATTGACTGGTTTTCCTCTTTGTCTTCTAACAGGTAGTACTGTCTCTGGGAATGACTGGTAATTGTTTACAGAATGCTGAGCATTGCATATGTCTTTAAAAGTTACAGAGACTACAGGTGATGTTATTTTCTTTCAGGGAGTGTCACCCTTTCTTGTACTACATAGATACAGGGAGGGCTTTTCCCCTTCCTCTGGCCGGAGACTGAGCGGAGCCAAGGCTGGGTTGAGGTTTCATGAGGACTCATCCTGCCCCAGCTTGTCCTTTCCTCGGGAGCGCGGCCCTAAGACGCCTGCAAGCAGGGCCTTATGTGCCTACCGTGTCCCTCACCCCGGTGGGCCGTGCACTCCGGTTTTCAGGCCCAGCTTTTCAGTCTTCTGCCCTGCCCAGTTTCAGAGGCAAAGCAGCTGAGTGTCTCTTGCCCCTTTCCTCCTTTCCCCCAGACTTTGGCCCTGTGGGCCTGCAGTTGTCACTGCCCCCTAGCCCTGCTTGACTGCAGAAAACCGGGCTGATGTCTCTGCCCCCAGCAAGGTCAGGCTCTCAGATTCTCAGCCCTTTCCCTGAGTGTGGAACATGGCCCCAGGGGAAAAGCAGCTGTGGCGAGCTAGCTCACCTCTTCACGCTGCCCTGCTCGGAACCTCGGCCCCTCAGGTCTCTCTCTGATGCTTTAAAGAGACGGCTTCTGTGCTGGGATTGTTTATTCTGTTCTGTTCTTGGAGCATTCACCTGCCGCCAGCCGCTTCATTACACCCATCTGTGCTCTGGGGAGGCTCGTTTGGATCATCATTACATAGGATCCTTTCCTACATCTCTCCGCCATGACCTCGTAATCATGGATAGCTTCCTTCCTTTCTGGTGGGACGAGACGTTTTGTGCACCTCTTGTACATTTCTTGTCTCAGACACGGAATCAGCTATTTGTCCAGGGAAGCCTTGTTGCTTGTACTGCCAGTTGGTAGGTCGGGGTGACCTTCCTGCCCACATTCTAAGTGTGTGGGAGTGCTTACTTTAAAGAAGACGCATCCCATGAATGGTTTTGATGTTCCTGTCATGATGAAGGACAAGGTTTTTGCTTAACTTCCCCGATCCTATGTCTGGGTCTTCTTTCATCTATGCTAAAAGCCTCAGATTTTAATGGGCAGCGCCACTCTTCTGGCGTATGCCACCGGGCACGCACAAAATTCTCCCAGTTGTAATGCCAGCACTTCCATCAACAATACGAGCCTTGGGTGGCTTCAGATTTTCATTTGCAGCTTTGCTGTCATCAGAGTAGATCCCGTCAGGAATGTGCAATTAATGGGTCTGAAAGTCATTTGGAGTAACTCTTCTCCATTGTTTATGCCACCAGCTGTGTACGTATCTAGGTTCATTTGTTTGATTTTACTTTTCATTTTTAATGATTGCTCTTTAAAATGGAATTTTTTTAGAGTTCTGTGAAATATTTGCATCATTCCAAAATCAGATCTTTGAAACAAGGTAAATATAAAGCAGTCTAGCATTTCTCCCTCTCCTTCGTATTCTATTCTTTCTTCCCCTTAGGTAATAATTTTTTAAGACATATTCTTCCAATGTTTATAGAGAGTGCTTTTAAAAATAATTATAGTGGCACCTGCCATCTGTTGAGTGCTTGCTGTGTTGGGCTGGGCTGCTAAATATTCCATGTGTGCTGTCTCACTTTGATCGACAAGACACCTGTGAGGCAGGGTCTGTGATTACAGACCCTCCTGTTTACAGATGAGGACACCGAGGCTCAGAGATGTGAAGTAACATAGCCAGAGCCACACAGTGAGCACCTGTGTCCTGGGACCAGAAGCCAGTCCTCTCCCAGGACGGCCACTGAGCTGTGTTCCCCATACCGAGTGCTGGTTGGCACTTTCCCCCTGATTACTCTTCTGCTGATGGAGCCGCCAGAGCTGTGCCCAGTGTGGGTGATGAGCGAGGAGCGGGTGGTGGCCTTGGGGTTCTGGGCCGTGACTGTATCAGTGGAACTGGCACCCTTGGCTTCGCCCCGCAGAGAGGAAAGCTGTCACTGTTAGGAGCACTGGATGACTTATGTCCTCGCAGCTGACTTGGGAGCCCATCAGGAGATCCCAGGGGTCCTTGCTGCCCTAAAGCACCCTCCCCCTGCTCCCCCAGCTGCCAGCATCCCGCACAGCCGCACAGGCCACGGGTGGAGAGTCATTGCTCCTTGTGGGCGTGGCTCTTGTCACGGTAGGTGGGTGGGCGCCGGGATTCCAGCAACTGCTTTTCTTTCCTGCTCCTCACAGCGGGACAGTGTAAAACATGGGCTTGAGATGCCCACCTGGCAGCTTTCGGATACTCAGGTGTAACTGTAACCCCGTCTCATTTGCAACAGGCCAAGACAAGACGTCTTGTCTTGCTCCCTCCTACTTGAAGCAGCTGGCTGCCATGCGGAGTGGTGGCTTTCCTTGGTCACTCTCCCCTTTGTCACCTTGCTTTCCCATTTTCTGTTTCCTAATAAAAATTAAGGCAAAGCAACCAAAGTCAGTCCTGGCATGATGAGCCTCCCCGCCACACACACACACACACACACACACACACACACACACACAC
>JAQQAC010006904.1:5283310-5319670 GCA_029783875.1 Phataginus tricuspis | reverse complement strand
CTCTCTCTCTCTCTCTCTCTCTCTCTCTCTCTCTCTCTCTCTCTCTCACTGTGCTGGGGCCTCAGGACCGTGGAGATTTAGAAGCACGTTTGCCTGATGTGGGGGAGACCAGCGTCTGGGCACTGCAGCCTGCTGGCCTTCCACTCCCCAGACTGCCGGCCCGGGCGTGCACACCTGCACGCTTTGAGAAGAGAGACCTGCAGTGGGATTCACGGTTTTAATCTGTTTAGACAGCAGGGAGACGCCGCGGTATACTAGCTGTGGGGGGTTGGTGGCACTTCTTGCCATTTAAGTGACACAGGTGGATAATTATGTCATTGTCCTCTTTCCAGTGACTCATGCCCCATTAGAATTCTGGAAGCAATTTCTGCAGCTTGCTGTGCACCCTCATGGAAGCTGGCAGGGAGGGACAGGGCGGCTGTGTGCGTGCACATGCAGCCGATGCGGGATTTAGCATTTCTGGTCCCATCTGGCTACACTCTCAGCAAGCACCAAGGGTTTTTTTTCCCTCCGTCCACTCTGAGCACATGAAGGTCATCTGGGTGGGTGTGGAGGGGCTCCTCTGTGCTCTAACTCCCCCCATCCTCCGTCCCAGGTCGTCCCATGGCTTCTGACCTCTCCCAGAGGAGCAGCCCTGCGTGTGGCCCTGGCAGGGTGTGGTCCAGGCTCTGGCCCACCCTCTGCCCTGGGAGTGAGGATTCAGGGCGGGGCAAACCCTTACCCAAGGATGTCGTCATCAGCTGCTTTTCAACCTTTTCTGCGGCACATAGGGCATCCTCCCTCCCTAGCAGGTCTGGCTCCAGGAAGGAAGGGGGGGACTGCCTGGTGGAGAATGTGCCTTTGAGGCCCAAGTGAACCCACAGAAACACACTGTGGACTTGATTTTTAAAAGCTAATCTTTGCTTGAATGTAACTGTCAGGTAGTGAAGAATGCCTTTAAGCATGACTTGATTTTACAACTGAAGAGGCCTCTTTCTGTGTGGCCCTGGGGGGCTCCTCGCTCTGAGCCCACCCCTCGCTGTACCCCTGAGCAGAAAGAGGGGGCCGTCCTCCGAGTGAGCACCTCGTGTTCTGTGTCCTTCCCTGGACCCTGAGGCCTATGCGAGTGTTCTCAGAGATGTAAGAACGTGGCCGGGGACAGTGATGTCACAGAGTGGGCTCAGCCCCAAGACCTACTGATCCAATCCACCGGATCCTGTCGGAGCCACGGGCGGGGTGCGGCGCCCCTGGTGCGGCACGTGGGCCGCCCCGCTAGCTGGGACTCACTGAGGCGCAGCTCTGCTGAACAAATGCCCGAGAGCTATTCTTGGGTTATTGTCTCTCATTATCTGTCCGTAGACAGCATCATGAATCATAACTGAAAGAACTGAAATGTTAGGCACCAGGATGCAGTTGCTAAGGGATTGAGGGGAGGGGGGTGCAGTCTGCTAACACGCGCTGGCAGATTCTGGAACAGCAGCCGGGCGCATCTGAGATGAGAGTCCCTGCGTCTTGAAGGGACCAAGTTTATGTTTAAAAGAAGCTGTCAGCACTTTGATCCATAACATCAAGACCAAGGACGAACGTGTCATGCAAGCAGGCCATCCCCAGAAATCCTCAGGAAGGTAATCGTGTCCTAAGCAGAAGCAGAGAGCGGCCAGCTTAACCCTCGCGGCGCAGTGCTGAGATTAAGGGACCAGCAGCCAGAGCACAGCTTGCAAATACAGGACATCTCAAGAGTGTGTGGTGCTGCTCCCCAGAGGCTTCCTCATGCTCGCAGTGAAATGAGTCTAACAACAGAATTGCCTTCCTTTTCATATACTAGGTGGCTTGTATTTGCCTGTAAGGTAGTTGTTTCGAAGGGTCTTTCTGTGCTTACTTGTAGTATTCCATCTTCCTCTGGGTTCCCCAAAGGCTCTGGCAGGGAGGATTTCCCTGCAGCCCATGGCGGGGGGATCACCAGGCTGCAGCAGCTGGGAGTGGCATTTGCCTGACACCAGGTGGATCATGTCCACGAGCGGACAGAGTCACGGAGAATCGGCATCCAAGCAGCAGGCATCACATCCTGGGTCCTGCGGCCACATGCAAGCCCCCGGGGCTGCTCTTGGAAGCGGGCTGTTGAATAGCGCTGAGCACGTGTGCCTTCTCGAGGTCCCCCAAAAAGAGGCCGCCGCAGAGCGTACTCAGGCAAGATTCTGCTGCTCACTGGAGGGCCGACAGCCCCCAACATAAATCTCTGCTGCCAGGGTTTCCGCTATTGGCTGTACCACTGTGAATATGCTAAATCAAAAAGTGGGTTAATTTAAAAGCAATAAACATTCATGTAGCCGCTCTAATGGTAACATCCCCATGCCAGCTATTTTCCCTAATGAACTGAGGTGGGCATTACCTGAACCATCAGATGACCGAGCAGCCCTGTCAGAATGGAAGTGGAAAGACACAGACGCAGCAGACCCGGGCCAGCCAGCCATCACACCCGTGTTCGAAGCATGTAAAGTTCCATTTCCCGGGGCAAAGGTCCCTTTCCAGGTGTGTTTTGGCCTGAGGTCTTGGACAGGTTTTAGAGCCAACATCGAAGTGCAGAATCATCTCTTTTTTCCCTAAAGGTAGTAAAATGCAATTTTATGTTATTCCATCTAGTGCTAAATTTAATTCGCATACATCGCATACATTTTAGCAGATAGAATCCACTGGGTATTCAGTATATTCCCTGAGTGGTCAAAGTTACAATAATAGGATCTGTAATTTAGGATGGAAATTTTCTGCGAGGAAAAGAAGGGAGAAAAATCTCTTCATGTAATAAGGTTTCTTCTGTAGCACTGGGATTAATTATAAGGTGGATGTCTCTTTTTTCTAAAGGACATGACCTAGCCTGGATTTATTTATAAACACAATAGGAGGATGGGGCGAGGCAGGAGGGAAAGAGGAGAACGAGGAGGGAGGGTTTTCACAGCTCCCTTTCCTGGCCTTTGCTGAGAAGCCAGGGAGGCAGTGAGCGGGCCAGGCGCCGGCATAGGCTTCGTGGCCTGTTCCGAGGTTGCAAAGTGATGGCCGTCAGCAGCCAGAGAGCCAGGCATGGAGGAAACTGGGCACTTTCTGCAGAGGAGCTCTGTCTTTTGACA
The DNA here is from genome assembly GCA_029783875.1 of Phataginus tricuspis. Lineage (NCBI taxonomy): Eukaryota > Metazoa > Chordata > Mammalia > Pholidota > Manidae > Phataginus > Phataginus tricuspis. The sequence goes on along the minus strand of JAQQAC010006904.1, from coordinate 5,316,569 downwards.
AGACCACTTTGGTTTCTGTCTGAAGAGTCCTCCGCCTGGGTGACATGTGGCTGGAATTTTAAAGAAGTTGTTTATTTAGTTTCTTATGGAAGCCAGTCAAATTCCTTATAAACACCAAAGCATCTCACTTTTTAAAAATAGTTTTATGGTACCCCAAAGCATGGTTTTAGCTTACATCATTTGTTAAACTTGCTACACGTCACCGAATCAAGTAAATATTTTTACGTGTAGGTAAGGCGGACTTGTATTATCACTGCCTTCATTCACTCTTGTCGTCTGGGTTTAGAAATGCAGTTTCTGGGTGCACGGTGGCCGCGCTGTTCCCCGCGCTCCACGGCCCCGTAGAAGCTGCGCTGCAGAATTCTGTTCATTCCCAGCGGCTTCAGCAATGCTGATATTTTCAGTTTTTGGTCTGAGTCACAGAGTCCGTGCTTTTCCAAACTTCTGGGAGAATGGGAAGTTAGTTATATTTTAAAGATAGCCATGACGAGGTTAGAAAAAGGGGGAGGGAAACCATGTATTAAACGTCCCATTTTACACACACCAAAATAGCCGAAACTAAAAAGACGCACAATCCCAAATGCTGGTGAGAATGTGGAGCACCTCGAACCCTCGTGTGTTGTGGTGGGAGCATGAAACGGTCCCCCAGTTTGGAGGGAAGGCAGTTTCCTGTGAAGTTAAATAATTCCTAGTCTGCTACCCCGCCATTGCACACTGAGGGAGGTAGCCGAGAGGGAAAAAAACACGGCCACGGAAGAGCACATACGAGAATGGTCAGAGCAGCCTTATTCACCGTGGCCAAAAAGGGGAAACCGCCCCAGCATCCAGAGAGTGGCTTAGTCAGTGGGGTGCGTGCTTACGATGGGCTGTTACTCAGCAGTAAAGCACACTGACACCTGGAACCGTGAGTCTCCCAGTCAGATATCAAGCAAAAGGACAGGAGGATGTAACATGGGGTTTCGTGTATGTGACATTCAGGAAGCAGACATAATTTATGGGGCGAGATTCCAGGGCATCTGTGGTCCAGGCTGGCCGGAAAAGGGGGATGCCGAGGAGGACATCGTTTCCGGGATGATGCGGATGTCTGCTTCCTAATGGGAGGTGGTTACGTGGCTGCAGATGGCCCTCAAATTGTGCATGCCCATCCGTGCATTTCACCTGTGCACTTTTCCCTCAACGACAACAATATAAAAATCGGGGGAAGAGGTATTCCGAGAGCCATAAGCATGGAGTGGGTGCGAGGGGATTTTGAACATGCTGACGTTAAGTTAGGGGGATGCACTTTTCCTCAGAGGCTGAGGTATTTAGAGGGGGAAGGACCACAGAGGTTCAGCAGAAGAGGTCACATGCCACACTGAGCAATAGGTAAAAGGCTCTGGGACCTCCTTGGGCAGTGTGTTCATTTTCCATGCTCTGCTCTCTCCACTTTTTAGTGTGTGAGGTTTTTCATGACAAAACCTTGGAGACAGAGGAAATAAAGGCTCCGTGTAAAGATAAGACAAGGAAGCAGTTTGTGCTCCTGAGTCCATCCATGATGATTTACAATAGCCCCCAGTGCCCACCTCACGAGCTCTGGAACCACCACATTGAGGGGAGAAATTCTCAAGCCGTTGTGTGTGTCTGGGTGTTTGCTGGGAGAACGTGTCTACCTCTGAGGAAGATGGAGGTTCTGCCTGTTCTTGTGCTAAGCAAAATCTTAGGGGCTGAGCCAGGTCCCCAAAATTCATGTTATAATCCTAAACCCCAGCACAGATTTGGAGGTGGGGTCTTTCAAGAGGGAATTAAGGTAAATGATTAGGTCATAGGGCGGCCCTAATCCCCCAGGACTGTGTGCCCTTAGCGGAGGAGGTGAGGGCAGACTCACAGGGGACACACGGAGAGGAAGGCATCTGTGCTCCCAGGAAAGAGGCTCGGGGGGAGCCAGCCCTGCCCACCCTGGGTCTCGGCCAGCCAGCCTCTGGGAGACAATAAAGTCCTGTTGCTGAGCCATGCAGAGTGGGATTTTGTTACAGCACCCTGAGCAAGCTCATGCACCAGACTGTGGTGGTCTCAGCTGTCTTGGCCAGCAGAAGATGGTGCTGAATTTCTGCTTCTGATGAAACCTCATTAATCTCTCTCACACATCTCTTCAGACAAGGGGGCTGTGCTCAACCAATATGCAAGAGGATTTTCCGTGGTTAGAGCCCTGCGAGGCCATGGATGCAGGACCTGGTTACCAGCCACAGGCTTTGGGATCAAACAGACAAAGCTGACCTTCGTGGAAGGTAGAAATCAAGCTCTTCCAGTCTGTTTCCTCATCTATGAACCAGGGGTCACCATCGTTCTGGTTCCTAGGTGCGCATGAGGGTTAAATCAGACACTTTTCAGGTGCCCGGGTGAGCACCTGGGCTTAGTAAGGTGCGCCCTTCTCACAGTCAGCTTGCTTACTGGGCTCGCCATTATGGCTTTGCTTAGAAGCGGATCTCGGAACACCGTGCTCCCCGAAGTCTCAGTTCTCCCCGCACGATGGTCTCGTGCATTCTGCCCTCGGAGTCGGGACTGAGGGGCCGACTGGGAAAATGTTACTGCCCCCATGGGTTCCTGCCCCTCCACTGAAAGTCCTAACATGAGCTGCTCTCTTTTTATATATATATATATATATATTTTTTTTATGAAGGTATTACTGATATACACTTTTATGAAGGTTTCACATGAAAAAACAATGTGGTTACTACATTTACCCATGTTATCAAGTCCCCACTCATACCCCAATGCAGTCACTGTCCATCAGTGTAGTAAGATGACACAGATTCACTATTTGCCTTCTCTGTGCTACACTGTTTTCCCCGTGACCCCCCACACCATGTGTGCTAAACATAATACCCCTCAGTCCCCTTCTCCCACCCTCCCCACCTGCCCTCCCCACCCCTCCCCTTTGGGAACCCCTAGTTCCTCCTTGGAGTCTCTGAGGCTGCTGCTGTTTTGTTCCTTCAGGTTTGCATGAGCTGCTCTCTTGAAGACTGTCTCTCTGCAAACACTGAAGAACAGTTTGCCTTCTACCAAGATTTCAGGGCACAAACAGTGTCCTTCAAAGCCATTGCGAAGGAGAAATTGCATTTCCTCAGCAAATCCGTCTGGGAGGGGGCTGATGCATCTGGTCCACGTGAAACAATTCCTCCCCATTCTTTCTTGTGATTGGTAAACTTTTATGCCCCTCCAGTGTTTTCCATGGCTCTTCCCCCTTGACTGCCATAAATATTTGACACAGCAGAGGACTGGATAATCTGGTGCATAGGGTCTCTTCCACAGGGGTGGGGAGCTGTGGCCCCTCCAGGTGTCTCCACTGCTAAGTGGGGGCCCTCTCCAGGCAGCCCCGTCAAGGTGGGTGTGGGGCTCCTAGCCAACCGAGGGCCTCCCAGTGACCCATCAGTTTGCAAAGGCTCCCAGCCCCACGTGGGGTTTGACAAAGCCTCAGGGGCTGTTGCCTTTGGAATCTGCAGGAATGCCCACTGCCCTCTGGGCTTCAGCGTAGAAATGACAGAGGCTCCCTTGCAGTTTGTCCTGTGGAGTTCAGTGATCTCAACCCCTCTGGGCCAGGTGCCCAGTCCTGCTCCCCTCACACTCTCAGGATGCTCGTAATTAAAACATCCCTCCGGGCTCCCAAGTCTTGGGGTCAGTCACATCCTGATTTGCCATAGGAGTCGGAGCAGGTGGCATGGTGCCATCTGGGGGGAGCTCTGAAGTTGGGGAGGTGCCAGGCCCTTGGTTTCCCTTGCTGTCTTTGCGTGGAGCTGTTTTCCAGTTATGGTGAGGACATGGCAGGATCGCAGAGCCACCTATAAATAGCTCTCTCTGTTGGGAGGCACATTGTGCTTTGGCGAGAGGAGGATGCCGCCCCCGGGCGGGGGAGTGGGTTTCCTCTGCATTCTGGCTGCAGGTCCCAGGAGATGACTGTTTAGCCAGTAATAAAAAGAGAGGCAGCTTCACTAGCCACGGGTCCAACTCCACAGCTGGGCGGGCAGCATCTCCAGGGTCCTAAGCCTCCAGGGGGGCTGAGGGGGACCCCACAGCAGACGGCCCAGCTTCTTGGTATCCTTACCTCTGTAGAAAGCATCCACTTGCACTGACCCTCCACTAGCCCTGGGCAGGAAGGCAGGAGGTGGTCCAGCGTTAGACCAGGTGGCAGGAGGAAAGGATGGAATGGGCTCAGGTAGGGTCATTTCTTCACCTGGAAAGCATGCTGACACACACTGGGGACAGCTTCAAGATGGCCCCAAGCGCTGAGTGGTATAGGGCATGGCACATGGTGCCATGATCGGGTGGGTGATCCCACCCCATGATAGAGGAGGCAAGGGGCACAACGTTTGAGGACGTGGTGTTGGGTAGCAGCCACCTGGTTATGGGACACCCATGAGGTAGGGCTGGGATTTTGCTGGACTCCCCGCGCCTGTAGGTGTGCAATAGGGCAGCCGTCCCTTGCTGACTTGGGGTAGGACAGTCGGCCAGTGCCTGTTGTGGATTAGGGGTGGCATCTCACACTCTGGGGACCCTGAGCAGAGGGCACCCTGCTGCTCCATGAATACAGTCCACCACCCCTGACCTGCCCCAGAACCCCAACAGGCTGCTTCCCTTTTCTTGTCCAGCACAACCTTCAGCACGAGTCTTGGACAGTTTTTAACATCCATGATGCTGACACCGTGAACCCAACCCGGCTGATCCGGAGAGGAGCGAGCTCCTGGGTCTGTGGGATTCCCTCCGCCCCGGTCCTGAGTCTCATTGGTGAGGCGCTTGCAGGATGGGGGAGCCTGCCTGACTCAGGTGCCAATTTGAGGGCGGAACGAGCATGGAAGCAAGGGGCGGCGCCCGCTGCAGTGGACCCCCCGCAGCGGTCGGAGTGCCGCGGGCAGACCTCGGCCGGGCTCAGCAGGGCGCAGCTTTCAGAGGACAAGCCCCTCACACCTCTGCTGGCTCCGAAGGAGCACTGGGGCGTGCCATGTGGCCATGCTGGGGCGCATCTGGGCGGAGAGGGCTCCAGGAGCAGAGGCGTCACGTCATGGGTGGTGCATGGCAGCCAGGCAGGAGTCTCGGCCACCCTTGGACCCTGGACCCCAGCCTCTCATGACAAGGTGGCCTCTGTTACCACCGTCCCCAACGGTGCTAAGTCCTGCCCTCTGTGGCATGTCATGTGTTGAGACCCCAAACCCTGTCTTTCTACAGTGTGACTCCTTGAAGGCTGTGATGGTCCTATCATGGGATTTTTAAAAAGTGCTTTGAAGAGCATGGAGCAGTCAGTGTTAGGTGTGAGCGTTTGAAGTGCGAACAGGGCAGGCTGTCAACTTCGGAGTCATAAAGGCAGATGAAAAGCCCTTCCCGCGCTGGCCATTGGGGCTGGCGGAGGGGAAGCCTGTGGTCCCAGTCTGGGCCGCTGGACACGCTGTCCCGCAGTGTGGAATGGTGTCCGGGGCACTTACCCCCGTCCCGGGTGCTGCTGTTGGGGGAGAGGATGGGGGGGTCCCCTCGTCGCTGTTCCTGCATCCTCGGGGCTCCCCCTCTCCTGGTCACAAGGCGGAGCCCCTGGGCAGCGGGGGCCATCTGCTCTCCTTCCCCACGTGGTGGTCTCTGCGTTGGTCTCTCGGGAGGGTCTTGCCAGCATCTGCAATGGGTCGGGGTCTCAGACCTCACGGCTTCCTGTTGCCACGCCCTCATCCATCAAAACTTGAACTGTGGTGCTGCCCCGGATTGTCTAACATCTGCAGAGCATCACGTCCATATGAGGCTTTATCACAGACTTTATAAAATGAGCGGCACTAAGGTGTTGACTCTGTCTTGGGGCAGGAATTACAGGGTCCCCGAGCAGGACAGCCCAGCCCCAAGGCAGGCAGGTGAGGCAGGGTGGAGGCTGGAAGACACACCCCAAGTCCTGGAGAGAGGCTGACACCAGCAGAGACTGGAGGAGCTCCCTGCTCTTCCCCTGGAGGCCTTGGTCTCCACTCCTCTTCCTTTGAGACACGGCGAAATGATGGCTTAAGAAAGGAGACAAGCGTCCGAGTCCCAGAGGGGCTCCTTGCTGCTCTGGCTTTCTCTAACCCCAGGCATGTTCCCTTGAGCCGGATGCCTGCGTCTCATTATGGGTGGTGCCTGAATGGCCAGCCTGGGTCTGTGTCAGTTCCTGAAACAAGGGAAGAGTGACATTGACTGAATGGTGACAGGTGAGCTGTGAAGACCCCAGTTCTCATTTCTTCATTCTCTCCAATTCTTTAGGGCCCCTGAGAACCTGCATAGGGTAGCGCCCATCCTTACAGAAAGTGCATTTGCACTCCCAGAACACCTTATTACGGAAAATCCCCCATTAAGCTTTTGCAGGGGGGGGGGCAGTGATGAGCCAAGCATGAGGAGGCCGTGGGGATGTCGTGAAGGAGCAGGACGGGAAGGTGGCCCCCTCCTGCAGGAGACGGCTTCTGTGGCCTTGAAATCAAGCGAGGACCCGTCGGGCAGTTAGCACAAAGAAACCTTTGTATTGTTCTCACGTGCGCTGTGGGCTCAGCCGTCTGCCTGTGGCCTGGCTGCTGCCGGGGTAACTTGGTTTATAGCCCTCACAGCTTTTCTTTGGAAGTTGAAACTTGGAGTTGTTGCTAGTCCATTTCTGAGTTCTTTTCAGCCCCTGCCCTGGAAGCATGTTGGCGCACAGGTGTGCCCTCGTCTGTATCTGATTGTGTATTTGGTGGTGGGGAGGGCGGGGCTGGACGACCTTTATAGCAACCTGCCTGCTGCTCGCCTATAAAGAGCCAGTAAAAGTGACTCTGACCACAGGGCTAACAGCACGTGTGTTTAGGGCTCACCATGTGCCAGGCGCTGCTCTAAACCTCCACATACGTGATCTCATGGAATCCCCCCACAAAACCTAACTTGCAGGTGAGAAACTTGAGGCCCGTGGATTAACTCTCATACCCAGAGTCACAGTACAGGTCTGCTGGCCTGAGGCTAGAGTCCTTCACGTACGGCACCTGTCGGCCAGTTTTGTGTTGGGCATCTGTGCAGCAGGGTGTCCCTTAGGGAGGAGGGCAACTTGGGCATCCATCCGTCTTCCTGATATTAAAAGTGCACAGATGTAATGGGGTCGGTAGGAGGGACCTGATGAAGGGGGTAGTTTAATAACCATAATGTTGCACCTGCAATTGTAGATTAATGATACCAAAATTAAAAAAAAATTTTTTAAGTGCAGAAGGACGACTCTCCCTCAAACGTCTCCTCCCTACCTTCTTCCCCGGCAGAGACAGAACTCAGGGGCCCAGACCGATGTTACCTGGAGGCCAGGAGTGGAGTGGGGCCGACCTGCTGACCAGGCACGATGTCCCTCCCCTGTGAGCGCTGGCTGAGGCCTCCTTCCCCCACCTCCTTAGGTCTAATTCTTCCTGGTGCTCCGTGCCTCGTGGGGGGACGGCTCTTCCAGATCTCAGTCATCCCCCTAACAACGGCCAGACTGTCCTGGGTGGATCCGTGTTGTGTATTTGCCCTCTACTGCTGGTCTACACAGGCAGACTTTTGCCTTTTCTTAGAACTGGTAAAATACACATACCATAAATTTTACCGTCTTAACCGTTTTTGACTGTAGAGCTCAGTGGCATTAATAAATTGTTCTGAAGCCAGGCCCACCACCATCTCCAGAACTCTTTACACCTATAAAACTGAAATTCTGTCCCCACTAAACACTAACCTGCCCTCTCCTCCCCAGCCCCTGGTGCCCACCATCCACTTTCTGTCTCTATGAATTTGGTGTCTCTAGGGACCTCCTGTGCATAGGATCATATATTTGACCTTCTGTGTCCAGCTCATTTCGCTTGTCATGATATCCTCGAGGTTCATCCATGCTGTGGCGTGTGTCAGAATCTCCTCTTAAGGCTGCATAACATTCCATTGGGTGATGGACCACATCTGGCTCATCCACTCACCTGTCGATGGACACGTGGGCCACTTCCACCTTTGGCTGTTACACATAATGCTGCAGGTGTACAGATGAACACGGGTGTACGGATGCCTCTTTGAACTCCTGTTGTCTTCAGCCGCTTGGGCTGCTGTAACAAAATGCCATATACTGGGGGCTTACGCACACTGTCACAGTCCTGGAGGCTGGAAGTCTGAGAGCAGCGTGCCAGCGTGAGCAGGCCCTGGGGAGCACCCTCTTCCTGGCGTGCAGACAGCTGACGTCTCGCCGTGTCCTTGCACGGCGGGGAGAGAGCAGGCTCTCTGGTGTCTTCACGGACACTGCTGTGTGTTCTTCTCCCGCATGTAACAACAATAATAGTACTATCCACAGCAGTAATAGTAGTACAAGGCCATTCGGGTTCCAGGACCCAATTCCGGTGTGTGTAAGTATGTTGGGGGAGGCAGGTCTTCCCACACATACTTACACCAAGCAATTGTCAAACACCAGCAGGGTGTGTGAGAACTCAGTTCTGATGCTCTCTGCCCAGAGACAGCACCAGATTCCCAGGTTAAGGGCTCCGTCCTACAAGACTGCCCTCCACCCCCACTCAAGACACTGGTCGCCAGCCCCACAGTTCCCGGTGCTTCTGGCCTGCCAGCTACAGATAGGAGGTTCCCACGACCTCCCCCTTAGGTTTGATTAATTTGCCAGGGCGACTCACAGAACTCACGAAACACTTACTTTACCAGTTTAATAAAGGATACAAGATATGTAGGGCAAGGTCCCAAATAAAGGAGCTTCTGCCCTCGTGGAGCTTAGGGCCTGGCTCGGTGGCATGTGGAGGCGTCCTGGTTCCCCAAGCATAGAGGCTGTCTCCAACCAAGAAGAAGAATGCGACTGAACAGAGCGCAGTGTGATAAGCTCCTCCCAGGGGCTTTGTGAGGGCTCCATTGCATAGTCACGATTGACTAAATTATTGGCCATTAACTGGTTCAGCCTCCAGCCCCTGCCCTTGGGTGGGTGTCCAAAAATCTCATTAACATGACAAAACACCCATTTCACCTTTAAGACTCTGCAGTGTTTTCAGAACTGTGGGTGAAGACCAGATATACCTGGGAAATATATATTTGGTCATATGAATGACCAAATACGTATTTCTCATGACTCATATCGCAGACTCGGACTCCACCACGGGGCCCACCCTCACTACCTCATGCAGCCCTGTCACCTCCCACAGGCCACACCTCCAAACACCATCGCCCTGGGGGTTAGGGCTTCAACCTGTGAATTTGCGGGGAGGTGGGGGACAGACATTTGGTCTGTAACACTCTGCCCCCGACCCCCAGATTCTGTCCCTCTTGAGTGGAAAATACATCCATTCCCCTGCAGGGCCCGAAAAGCCTTACCTCATTCCAACTCCCAAGCCTGGAGCCCACAGTGCTGGGTAAATACGGGCAACAGGTGTTCCCGAAGAGCGAACTGAGAAGAGGGGTGACAGGCCCCAGGCAAGTCCAGTACCCAGCGGGCCCTCCGGGGCAGCAACCTGATACTCTCTGAATGGCCTTTGGGGCTTTTCCTCTTCCCATCTCTTCTTGAAGAAAGGCACTTGTTTGCAGCGAATAGCTCTACCCTCCGGCCCTGTCAATCTCGAGACACCCAACAGCCTTCCCACGTCTCACCCCGGCTCACTGCCTTCCGTTCAAACCAGCAGTGTCTCTGCTCCTGAAGTCCCGCAAGCCTGTGTCCGTGCTGCCCCAGCCATGCCGCTGGCCCCTCAGGACACCTTCCCATTGTTGCAACAGGGGCAGGCCGGGGGCCTCCCAGACCTTCCGGTTCTGGGTCCCCTTTGCTCAGGTTTCCCCTCCTGTCCATCTCGGTCTCCTTGCCTTTCACTTGAAGCCGCTGAGAGGAGCCCCCCGCCTTCCCACACACGCTCAGAAGCCGCCTCAGCCAAGCGCCCGGTTTCATGGCTCGCATTCTACCTTCACCATCTCACCAGGGCGCAAACAGTCGGCCCAGAGGAACGAGCCCGCCGGCCTCCAGGTTTCCGTAGCACCTTTGTCTCCATCCAAGTCTCATCACAGTGGCCCTTAGCACCGTATTTCCAGCTGCTCCCCCCACCCCTTCCTGAACTGCTTCCACGTCTCAGCGTTTGTCACAGAAGCCCCCAGTTCCAACACCCGTGTTAGTTGGTTCCCCAGAGAAACACCAGAAGGATGTACACATGCACGCACGCACACATCTGTGTAAAGCTGTTTGTTACCGTGGAGGCTGAGAAGTCTAAGAGCTGAGGCCTTGGCAGGCTGGAGACCCAGGAGAGCTGAATGAAGTTCCCGCCTGAGTCTGAAGGCTGGAAAGGACTTATTCCTGGATCGGAAGGCTGGAGGGGTCCCCCTCATTCGGCGTTTTTGTTCTAGTCACACCTTCAACTGACTGGATGAGGCCCACCGCCCTAGGGAGGGCAGTCAGCTGCGCTCGGGCTGTGGGCCCCGATGGGAATCTCATCCAGAAACACCCTCCCTGATGCACCCAGATTCGTGTTTGACCAGATGTGTGGCCCCCATGGCCAGTGCATTTAATACACGCGATTAACCATCCTACCTGCTTTTAATGCCCTTGGGTATATGCCCAGAAGTGGAATTGCTGGGTCACATGGTAATTCTATATTTAATTTTTTGAGGAAACGCAGCACTGTCCTCCACAGCGGCTGCACCATTCTGTATCCCCACCGGCAGTGCCAAGGGCTCCTGTGTCTCCACATCCTCGCCAGTACCTGCCGCTCCCTGGGGTTTGCTAGTGGCCATCCTGACGGGTGTGAGGGAGTTTTGCCTTTGAAGGTTTGGCTAAAAGACAAGGATTGATCGTGACCAACGTCCGTGAGACCGGATACACATGTTACATGTAGCCCCAAAGCCCACCCTTTTACGCTCCATTGCAAAGGCTAGCAGACTAACTTGCCAGCCTCTCAGGGTCTGTGTAGACCTCCCACCTGGGCTCCTTATCTCTGTCCCTATTTTATTTGCAGGTCTCAATCTGAAGCCTGGGTCCCAGGTGGACGGTCACCCTGCGTGAGGCTGATGTAGTTCATTCCACCTCGTGGTTCAACCCTGCCTCTGTATCTGTAGATACAGGGGCCACGCCCTGAAATGGTCTTTGCCTTCCACCCCATACCTCCCTGGTGGAGATGGGCTGCCATAGTCCATCGTGACTGGCAAGCCAGAGAGGGCTGGAGTTCGATGCCGGCTGCCTCTGGAGGGCACAGAGTGTTAGGGGGTGCCCAAGAGTCGAGGTCAACATGGACAGGGGGCTGGGGTCCCTGGGTCTCTAGCATCACCGCCTTTCGCTTCCAGGCAGACCTGTCCCAGTCAGGGTTCCCCAGGGAAACAGAGCGGGTTAGAGGGCTGTGTATTGAAGACGTTTCTTGTAAGGAGCTGGCTCACATGATTGTGGGGATTGGCAAGTCTAAAATCTGTAGGGCAGGCCCAAAGCTCAGGCAGGAGTTGATGCCGCCGTCTTGAGGCAGAATTTCTTCCTCTCCAGGAATCAGTTGTTGCTCTGAAGGCCTCCAAATGGTTGGAATAGGCCCACCCACATCATCACTGAAAGTCAACTGACTAGATGTGCGCCTGCAGGCTGGCGCCTGAGCAAGGGGCCCGCTGGTTGGTGAAGACTGCCACCTCCGGGCCCAGGTCTCCCTTCTGCGGTGCTCTGCCATGAGCTGTGCCCACGCAGGCTCTGCTTCAGGCCTCCTGGGCCTCCCGAGCCGTCCCAGGGCCTTTGGCTTCCCCCGCCTGGCCTCAGCATGCCAAGGATCACATGGCTTTTTCATTTAGCCAACAGCTCTGCTGGAGTTGGAATCAGTTCCTGGAGGTGTTGGTTTAACACCCCCCCTCCCAACCCCACCTGGCCACTTGCACCCACGGGTGGGATTTTTTCCAATGAACTGAAATCTGGCAGCTGACCCAGGAGCCTGTTTTGAGCGCACCCCTCTCCAGTTGCAGGGACTGGCTCGTGTCTAATCAGAACAGGACTGCGGGCGGGTGTGTCAGAGCCAGTTGGACCTGTTGGGAGCACAGGACACAGTCAGTGGGGGTTCCCAGACCTGGGCCTCGTCGGCTCTCTGCCGCCCTACAGATAATTCCTGCCGTGGGCCTTCTGGATGGAGGCGCTCTCCCATGTAGATTCTCACGGAGTGAGGGTCTCATCAAAGTAAAATGGCCAGGGCCTCTGAGGCAAAGCGGGAAGACGTGACTCCAGGCGGCCCTGAGGGCCTGTGCATGTTGTGGCTGCTCTTCTAAGAGTCACGACTGGTCCTGCCGTCGGCAGCAGGGACGGACCGTGAGCATGTGACGTGTAATGGCCGGTGAAGTAAGTCAGAGAAAGACATACTTATGCCCTCACTTACGTGTGGAATCTAAAAGAGCTCCGAACTAGGGATCAGTTTGGTAGTTACCAGAAGCCAGGGGTGGGGTGGGGAATGAAGGGGCAAAAGGTGTAGCCCCCCCAGTTGTAAGGTGACTAAGTCCTGCGGGTGCCGAGCTCAGCCTGGCGACCGCCGTTACCCGCATGATATATTCGGAAGTTGCTGCGAGAGCAGGTCCCGAAGGTTCTCATCACCAGGAAGATAATTTTTTCCAATTATAGGAGGTGATGGGCATTAGCCCCCATTGTGATCCTTTTGCAATGTGGGCACGTGAAGTCATGAGCTGTACGCCTCAAACAGCGTGGGGTGTCATGACGCTCAACAAAATAGGAAACGGCTTCTCTCTTATCAAAGTAGAGCTGGGACTGGACTCAGTTTGCTTTCAAGCCATCAACAGTGTGAAGAATGTGTCACTGTTCTTCATTTGACACCTTCGTGTGATTTCTGCCCTCGCAGGTGGCGATCATAGCGGGCAACTTTGAACTGGCAGAATACATCAAGACCCACAAGGAGACAGACATCGGTAAGTAGGTGCGCAGTGAGCCGCGGCGGCGCTCCGGCTGGCCAAGGACACGCAGCCGGCTTTTTAAAATCCTCATTAGACCGGTTCAGAGTCCGTTTCAGCAGAACTCAACAGAAAGCATAGTCCTAGCAACTTTTCCGTCTCTGTTCTTGCATTTTCTCGACTCACAGCTGGGTTGGGGCTGAGGAAGCCTTTGAAGTCAGGCAAGGAAACTGGTGATGCCGACCACCGTAGGGGGCACTGCTGCCCTGGCGCACCGGGTTAATTTGCAGAGACTTCAGGTGGGCGTGCTGGAATTCTGTGACATACGCACTTCCATTTAAACTCAGAGATGGCGACTCCTTGAGTCCAAAGAGAGGCCAGGCAACCCCCCGCCCCTTCTTCTGCACCCGGTCTGCTGATGATGACCATTCCCCTTTCTAGTACCCCTTGTGCCAACCAGGAGGACCGTCTCTGGGGCTCCTCCTCTCTCCCATCGCCCTGCCGGCGGCTGGGCACAGTCCTGCATCTTGGAAGAGCCTGCTGGCCTGTGTCCCCCAGCCCCGGGCTTGCACTGGACCAGCAGCGGTGAGCGTTCGAACATGGTGCTGTCCCGTCCAGGGGGTGGGAGGGGGACTCCGAGGCGTCCGGCGGAGGAACCAGATGACGAATGGCATCTGTCTGGCTGCCTGTGCCCTCACCCCATGTTGGTTTGGGGGGTGCGTGAAACCGTGCATTTGTCTGTCGAGTCTTTACTGTGTCGAATGTGTGGCTGATACTCAGCCTGCGTCTGAGATTTGCACAAAGATGCAAAGCCGGATGCTTCGCTTGCATCGTCCAGCACCTGTGCTGAGCATCAGGGCCTCCCGAGGGCTGTGCCCGATGCAGACAGAGACCCCACTGTGAGCCAGGGCCGATCACTTCCACTTCATTGCTCTGAGACGCAGGCCACATCGGTACCTCTGTGAGCGCATTATAGAGATTGATGAGTGGATGTCTGCAACGTGATTTAGAAAATGAACTCCTTGTGCTGGGAGTGCCAGCGGTGCTCTGCCCACCACCTCCCTGATAAGAGAGCGCAGCACAATAGGTAGGGCTGGCTTGAGGTCTAAAAATACCGGCGGTGAAGGTTATCAGGACTCTATGAAGCAGGGCACAGCATGGAAGAGGTGAGGAGGCCCCAACCCACAGCTGTGGGGATTGTTAGTGGCCCTGGAGCCCCTCAGATTTCTGAGTTTTCTGGGATGGTGACAGGTTGGGGCTCCCCTCATTATCCTACCTGAGCATCGGCCCTGATGGGGGGGGGGGGGCCCACCCAGCCTGGAGGGAGGTGGGATGTGGCTTCCTTACCCCGGCTCTTGGGAGTGGTGCTGAGACACTGGGTACCCCAGCCCCTCCCCGCAAGCCCCACCCCTGCCCGTCCTCCCAGAACGGAAGGACCAGCCACTAAACGATCCTATTCAAAAGCTGCCTTGGTCCCGGAAGCACTGAGTTGATTTGGAAACCCAGGTTGGGGAAGTTTCTGTCTACTGTTTTGCATCTTGAGACATAATTAGCTTTCCTAGCTGGGATGCAAACACGTTTACAAACAGAGATGATTTTTCTTACCATCAAAGTGATATTGTTTGTTGTTTGTTGGCTGAATATGCTTTGATCACTGCTCACCCCTTCTGATCAGTGATTTATTTAAACTACAAAGAGCATGTCCCATTGAGATGTAGGCACGCACCATGCCTCGTGCGATCCGTAGTGCACAGAGCTGGGACTGAGGTCCGAAGCCGGTCCTTCTGTACTTTTGCAAACCACCCGGGACTCTGTAAAGAGTAGGGCGGGTTTTTACAGGCAACTGAGGCGGGGGGTTGGTGTCCTCCATTCCCACAGTGTGGGCTGCCCTGTTGTGCACCCCAAAGGGGAAGAATGTTACAGAAAATCCTCCCTTCCCCTGGGTCCTTTCAGCAGCTCCAGAGAAAGGGAAGAAGAGACTTCTCTTTCCTCTGAGTTGTCTAAGGATCTGTGGTCGCAAACTGGGCCACTTCAGTTGACTCTGTTGAAGGTTTCCCAGAAGGGAGGGCATGGCCGCTGTGGGGCTTTGTGGGACCACCCATCACTCGGTGCATTGATTCATGGAAGCAGGATAAATCTGCTAGAAAATCCCCATCCAGGGCCGTGGGAACCAATAAACCTCTGGATTTGAGCCTAGTCACTTGCTCTCTGCTCTGTGGCCACCCCAACTTTGTAACTGGCGGGGCCCGATGTGGGCTGTGTGGTGGGGAGAGTCTGATCCTGCCCCTTCCCTTAGTGGTGCATTTATTGGCGTGCGTGGGTCTTGCCCATCATCTGAGAGAGGCGCCCGACTTCTTGGAGAACAAATAAGTACAGTGAGACAGCGAGTGCATGCCCCCCATTGCATGTGCACCCCACATTCCTTCACCCCCCATCCCAGCCCTGATGTAGTTATTGTCCATTTTGCTGAGGAAGAACCTGATGTAGGATGTGGTGTCTGGGGGTGTCCCCCCAGAAGCAAACCTTGAGGCAGGGATCTGGGGGCAGAGGGTTCACTGTGGAGCAGATGCCAGGAAGTCCCAGCAGGAGGGCAGTGAAGGGAGTGGGGAAGACAGACCGCCGGCTCAGGTGTGCTAGCGAGCAGGGATAGTAGGGGCTCCCAGGGCTCAGCCCCACCGGGGACCTCTGCGGGGCTGTAAGAGCATGCCCTGGTGTTGTCCCACCCCAGCGGGAGGCAGTCCATGCAGTCATCCACCGGCTCAAGCTCCTCCATAGTTAAGGCCCGCTCTGGGCAAGCTGCTTCCTGGTGCCAAGGGGAGGCCCGGTGCCTTCTGGGGCAAGCAGCGTGCGTACACGGGAACACGGAGAGCCAAGGGCGTGCGGCAGGGCACCAATGGCCTCTCCTATGCGGGACACCCCAGATTGTGTACCAGAGCAACCGGCTGAGCGACGTTCTGAACCCAGTTCATCTGGGCCTGGAGCTCTGTGTTCCCTTGACCGCCATGCCCCGCCGCCTCCACTATGAGGCGAGAGGAGCACGCCACCTCTCGCGAGCTCTGCGGGCGTCAGTGTAGGCTGACGGGGAGGCCGGGGTCTGAAGCCAGGGCAGAACAGGGCAGGTGAAAGGAAGAAGGGGGTCTTGACCCCCCCGCCAGGGTGGACCCTCCCCACGGGAGGACGCCTTACTCTTCTCAGCCTCCATCGCTCAGTGCCCCCCAGTTAAGCATTTCCCCAGCGGGGTTAGCTCCCCAGGTGGCTTGGAGATGAGGGGCAGTGGTGCGTGTGGAAGCTCCCGTAGCCATGGAGGCTGAGCGTCGACACATGAAGGGCCCTGCCCGGCCAGAAGGCAGTCAGTCCCCTGGGAAGGGAGGAGGCTTGGCAGCCCCCGGGCCTCTCACCGGCCATGTGTCAGCTGCTTGTCCTCCATTCAGGAGGGGAGGCGGGTATTAGCCTGCAGCTCCTTGCAGCCCTACCCTCATCCTCACCTGTGGAGCCCCTGGTTTTCTCTCTTGGACCCGATCCCCCCATGACTTCCATATTCAATCTCAACATTTCAAAGAGAAACGTCTTCCTTGGCTTGCATGAGCCCCCCCGTGAACTAGTCAAGGTGTCTGAGGGGACATGAGGGCAGCGATGCAGCCCGGCGGGGTAGGCGGGAGAGAGGCGGACAGGCTTTCCCGGTGCAGAGTCACCTCCGCCGGGTCACCGAGGGGGAGAGGCCCGCCTGAGACCCGTGAGGTTGTCAGAACCCCAGCAGAACTGCCCCTAGCTGCCAGGCTCGAGGAGAACTCGTGTATTTCTGACAAGAGCCGTCTGCTGCTTGCCTCTGGGGGCCGGGGGGTGACCTTTCTCCCTCTAGGCTTAAAACCCCATGCTGTGCTTAAGCATCCGCAGAAAGCCGCTGGGGCATCTGAACAAGCGGGTGCCTGACATGCCAGCACGTCACCCCTGTGGTCAAGTCTTCCCACGAGGACTCTCCACCCGGCACCTTCTCCCATGGGCCCCGTGTGGTCCCTTGGGCACATTGGTCTGTCCCAGGCCTGGCCCTTTAGGAGGCAGTGACCACAGAGGCTAGTGTCCTCCTTGTCTCCCTGGCCCCTGGGTTTGGGAGTGGTGTTAAAAGGACTACAGATCCTTGCACTTTCCAGATGAGGACAGCCACGAATCCATCATTGTGTCTTGGGAGAGTGGAACGTGACTTTCAGGAAAATAGACTCTTCTGTGCGCTTTGCCTCTTTGATTGTCGCCGCCACCCCCCCATCCCTGGTCCCTAGTCACCCTGGCTGCTTCTTCATCCCTCATTCCCACCCCCTAGGGAGTCTCTTGTGTTGCTGGCAGTTGGTCATGACAGAGACCCACCCTTTCCCTGTTCCTGACTGTTCTTGACTTGCAGGTGGAGATCCTCCGAAGCTCCCCAGTGAGTGCTAGGCTTGGGGTGTGCCTGGGGGGCTTGCATAGAGCAGAGTTGCCCAGCGCCACCCCCCCAGAGGGCCTGACTTGGCCGGCCCGGGGTGACCTCTGTGATCACTGCTGTATATCCCTCCAGCAGGCCTGACACCGGACATCCAAGCCCAGCCCCATCTCTGCTCACCAGCAGAGTCTGTTTATCAGGCAGCCAGTGGGGTGGGGACACCGTTTCGGAGAACCCAGCCCCACCTGTCAGGATTCTGAGCACAGAGGGAATGAAGGTGAGACTCATCTCTGCCAAAACGCACTGGGTTGCATTTCCAAACATAGTTGCGGTGGAAGGGCCCCCAGCTTCCACGTTGGGGGTGGGAGTGGGGGGTCGAGTTTGATGCTCCAAATGGGTAAACTGAAGCCCTGACCATTTCCCTGGTTCACATGCAGCCCTGACGGTGGGATGCCTTCCTAAAGTCCCTTTAAAAGCTCAAGCAGCCTCTCTCTCGGTGGGATGGACCATTGTTGTCCAGACAAGGAATCGGGGTGCCTAGGAAGCCCTGATGGGCTTTATGGGGAGACAGGAAACACACCAAGGCACAGCCCAGTGCCAGTGGGCCCTCAGAGACAGGGAGCACCTGCGGGTGCATCTGGCGTGCCGTGCGGATACACGTCTGTGCCTTTAAAGAGAGATTCCATCTTGTCGTGAAATGTTCTGTTCACAACGTGGCCAGTGTGGGTGTAGCTGCTAAAGGAGACGCTGTGCTTTTTTTTTTTTTTTTTACTGGTAACTCCCTTCCTCTTTAAAATATTAAATGTGACCTCCATTTGGTTATTTTATGTGCCATCTCGGAGAAAGCGATGGTTTAAAAGTGCCCTTGAATACCCAAGTTAATCCTCGTCATCCAGGATTAGGCTGTGGCTGAGTACACAAGCCCAGAGGGTCTTAAAAGCTTTTACCATAGGGGGTTCACGATGGCTTCTGTAGGGTGGAGGTCCCCCAAATCAAGGTTGTCGGGGCGCTGGGTGCTTGTGTCCGAAGTGGTCATGCAAACATTAAGCATGTTGCAAGCTGACACGCTTTGGACTGGGATAACCTGTTTTTTGCGGTCTTTGTTATTTTTGGTTTTGCCTGGCTTTGTGGGGAGATGCCTGGCGCTGTCAGATGGATTAAATGATATGGGTTGTTCCTCTTCGGCTGAACAAGGTTTGTTTTTATATACATCTTGTCCTTCTGCAGCTATGGGGAGAGAAGCAAGGGGCTTTTGTTTTTGAAAATGAAGCACATTGAAAGGATGTGTGACTTTGGGTGTCTGATTAGTGGACTAAGGATACTTGGATACCGTTGCTAGGTTTCCAGACCCAGTGCGGTATAATTATGCTGTAGATATGTATAGATGGGTCGAGGGTGGTGTTTTCAAACAGATTCCTTAATGCAATATTTTGGGGGTGGGTGTGTGTTTATGTGTGAGAATGTAAGTCCATGCTGATATTGAGTAATGATTCTTCTTTTAAAAAATACCTGTTAGGTAGATATCACCTGCTGTGAAATAAAATAGACCTGATTTGAAAGAATTATTCTGCTTTCCTGGCATTTTGACTGTAAAAAATGTGCCACTTACCATGAAACAGAGACGATGGTGTTAAATCAACACGGTATCCTTTGTGTTTGCAAGCAGAGTCAGCAGGTCCTGGGGAAAACCCAATACTCTAACCTATGTCATTTCATCAGATGTCATCGATCGGGGCTGCAGTGCCGCATCCTCCCTTTATGAGCTTTAAGAATGAACCTCTAAGGAAAGCCAGGCTAGTATTTTACCTAGAATTATGGAGCAGTCACGCAGCTGTTGTCTGGATTCCCAGAGACTATTTTCAAAGCAAGCTGCTGAGGGAGGGCGACATCATGGTCCCCCAGCAGACACAGCAGCTGGAGCGGATGTGAGTGCCCCACTGCCGTCCCCATCTCTCCTGCCTCCTGGGGCCGAGCGAGCTGTGCAGTGTGTGCGGCCGTGCGCGCCGGTCCCTGCGTGTGCGTGCCTGGTTCCCCGGTGCCGGCGAGCTGCTGGCCTGCCGCCCGGGGTCTCGGTCGCCTACCTCTCCGCGTCTGCTGGGGGGCTGGTTGTTGGCTGGCTCCATGGTACCCCACCCCCTTCCCTCTGCATATTGGCCTGGAGGTTTTATCCTCATGTTGTGAAGCAGAGCTGATGTGCCAGGATGTGAGCCAAGGTGGCACCTGTTCGCAATGGCCACGACCTGCACGTGTGTTCTGTCAGGAAGGTGTTTTAATGTGTGGCCGGCATCACACTGATGTCTGGGCAGTGTCGCCGTGGGACTCCACCGTGGTTCTGTTCCTCCCAGGAGCTGTGCCCACTGTGCTAACCGGGCACATGTCTCTGTCCCGAGGGCTGTGACCGACGGCCTTGGCTCTGTTGCATGCATGTTGCCTTGTCTTCGGTGCTGTGCTCGGTCCTGGGGCTCACTTGCCATGCAGACCACGGGGCCTCGGAACGCTGCCCAGGGGAGGCTGGGCTGGCAACATGTCCTGCCGTGACTGCTCATCGCTGAGTCCCTGGCTGCGCTGCCCCCACGTGGCCTGGCCACATGTGGCTGCCAGAGAATACGTCCCACGAGAGGTGCACAGTGCCTCCTGCCACCTGCCCACACACACCACTCTTTTCTGTCCTCTGGGAACTAGTCCCCAAACCTGGGCCTTTCTCAGCCGTTTACCCCCCGCCCCCCCATCCCAGGCAGTTCGGGCCCCAGGAAAGAGCTCTGCCCCACTGCATCCCATGCGGAAAGCTGGGGGCCCTTGAGACCGCCTCCCCCAGACCCTCCACCACTGCATTCTCTGCAGAGCCCCTTTCTGGGGAGGCACGCGCTTGTCCCGTGGCTCCCAGCCCAGCACCCCCGCCCTGTGACACACGCCGACGACTTGAAATTTGCAGGTAACAAAACCCAATGTACACGGAATACTTTAAAGCTGATGTCATGGGGCAGGAAGCAAGAAGCAGTGTCTGTGCAGGACCCGTGCTTCGCCGAGGGCGCAGCCCTGGGGCAGGGTAGTGTGACGCCCACCGTCCCGGGCACACCCCGCCAGTTTTGAGAGCTCCTCAGGCACTGCTCAGTGTGGGGTTACCTGAGATGGGACACCACTCACATACGTGGTGGGTGCGTTCCAGGAAAATGTGGGGAATGTCAGAACCCAGCCAAAGGTGTTTGTGTTTGCAAGTCGGGCGATGAGCAGGTTCTGCGTCAGTGGGAATGCCTGGCGGGGCACTCACAATCGTTCGGCTTGCCCCACGCGTTGCTGGACGTCCAGCCTGTCTGGCCCCTGACCACATGTGAGCAGGACACCCACCCAGAAGTATTGGAACCGCCCCTTGGCCCCCTCTGCCGGGCGCAGACTGCCCGTGTGGGGGCCGCTGACTCTGGTACTAGTTGGGTTGCGCCTGAGGTTAGGTCGGAGGCCAGGATGCACCCCGCTGCTGTCCCCTCCGCCGAGCTCTCGGAGGAGGCTCCCCTCCCTGCCCTGAGCTCCAGCGCCCGCTGCTGGCTCTGCGGCATGCCGCGGGGCCACCCTCTCTAGCTTGTCATTCTCGGCTCCGAGGCTTTGCTTCCCATTCCATGTCTCTGATCCCGTGACCCGGCGCCGCCGTCCTGGCCCTCTGCACGTGATGAGGACCACCCGGGTCCGGGCAGCAGGCTAGATGGGCGGAGAACCTCTTCTCGAGGGTGAGGCCCCCGGCAGGTGCCCCCTCTGCTCTGGGCTGGGGTGCAGTTCCTGTCCTCGCCAGAGCTGCGCCCTCATCTGCCCTGCTCTGCCCTCCTGTGCCTCCCAGTGCCCTCCGACCTCACTCCGTCTCCCAGGCACGCGTCTCAGCCGGCTGGTTCCTGCTGCCCGTCCTCCCCCTGTCCGCGGCTGTGCCTCTGGCTGTGCCAAAAGGGTGGAGAGTGTGCCCTGAGGGTCCCTGGCTTTGCGGCTCCATCCTGCTTCCCTCAGCCCTGCCCGGTCTCCTTCCTTCTCTCCTGGCCCCCTTGCCCTCTCTGCCCAGGTTCTGGCTTTGCCACCCAGCACCACCCTTCTCCCGGTGTGACCATCTTCCTGGTGGGCAGTGGTCCTTGTGTCCTAGCTGACGGCAGACTTGCAGCCAGGGTTCCCTACAGATTGAGAACATCCATGCCTGTGGGAGGGAGAGGGGTGATGCTGAAGTCAGCACCGGGGGCTCTAAATCCCAGTGGGCTGTAGAGCCAGGATGGCTTCCCAGAGGAGGCAGCAACCGTCTGTCTTGATCAGGACAATAAAAGCAGCTGTGCCTCATTCCATCACAGCGACAGCCCTGCCAGGGAGGTGGCCCTGTCACTGTCCCCATTTTACAGATGAGCACGAGGCTTCTGTCACTCAGGAACATGGCACGTTTTGGGGTCACAGGCGATCACAGGGAGCTGGGCTCCCTGGCTGCAGAGCCCCCATCATCTGCTTATGGTGCAGTCCTTGACCGTTGTGTGTCTCTGAGCACCTTAGAACCCGGACCCTCCCTGCCTGCCGAGGCCCGCTCAACAAGCCTGTCTCCACCCTGCCTCCTCTCCCTGCAGCTCCGCCTCCCGGGGGTCCAACAGGCAGCTCCCATCTTGTGCTCCCCAGGCAGTTGGCACAGGGGAGGCCTTCCCCTTCAGGGTCCTGGGGGTGCCTATGCTCCTCTCCAGTGCCCCCCAACTGCAGCATTCTGGGCTGAATTATGAGCAAGTCCTGGGTTCTGCCTGCCCAGCTCAAACCTCTGCACCCACTGGCCCACTTGTCCCGGCCTGGCCCCCACCTCCTTCCCATGGGTGCACCGGCCCCCATCTGTTTCCCGTGGATACCAGATCATGGCTGCATCTCAGAGTCTGCAACGGTGGCCACAGACATGGTCGCTTTCCTCTCTGTCTGTTTCTCTGAGTCATTTTATCCAGGAAAACCAGTTTCCTGCTGCTCTGAGATGGGCATTAATTGTTGCCTGGAGGACATGGAACAGGTGAAGTGACCGCTGGGATCACTCAGGCTCATCCCTAGGGCTTCCCTTCTCTCCCCAGGAAGCAGCCCCCTCTCCTCCATGCTCGCTGACCTGTCCCTGAGCTCTGGACCTCAGTACATCCCTCCGGGCATGGGAAGGGTTCAGTATGAGGTTTGTAAACTTCGTTTTAGCAAAGGTGAATGGAGTGCATTTTTATGGTGAGGAGGACCCAGTGCAGACAAAGGCGGTCTGGAGTTCTGGATCCTGCGCTCTTTAATTCCCACCTCTGCAGAGAAAGTCTAGTGGGATCTCCTGAAAAGAGAGCAGTCCGGGCTCCTTGGAGGTCAGCTGGTATTGTAAGATCTGTCCTCCCTTAACCCCAGTCTGCATGGTGAAAAGCTGTAGAATCTCAAGGTGTTTTCAGAAGTAATTGTCTTGGTGGGGGGGAGGGGTGTCATCAGTTGGTGGCCCCAGGGAAACTGGACTCAGAATGTGGGGGAGCTAACAGATCATTATAGACCCCGCCAAAAAACCCATGTCGCCTGGGGAGACCCCATCCCAGCCTGAGCACCACGGGATGCCTCCAGACACAGCCGGACCCACACATCAGCCCCCAGGTGCTGGGAAGTCTGCGGTTCCCAGGGCCAGGAGCTCTCGCAAGGCTGCTCTGGTCCATGGGACTGGGCACTGTGTCTTCCCACCCTGTGGGGGCAAAGAACCAAACCCAGACTAGAGTCACCCTCCGTGCTCACCCAGGCACATGCCCTCAGGCCAAGTAAGAAGAATACGCACGTCCAGGTGACCTGCTGCCTCCATCCACTTAGGGCCTTTGTTCATGTCCCTTGTTCTCATGCGCCATTGTCTGCCTCCCCCCGTGTCCACCTTTCATTAGAGACCCTTGCAAATCTTCTACCTGATTCCCATTCCCACCCGCAGCTGCCCCCTAGCCTGACTCCCATTTGCAGGACGGACCTTTCCACCTGCAGACAGTGGCTTGTTTCACAGAAGTCAGGGGCTCGGCACCCCCTGGGCTGGATAGGAGCTCCGGAGACCTGTCCCCATCCCCAGCACCCACTGCCCCCTGCTCCAGGACCTCACGTTCCCCTGGAGTGCTGCCTGACAAATCATTACCGAACGAACAACAGAACGGATGGAACGCGGGGCCAGCAAGCTCATGGGCGGCAGCTTGCAAGCATGGGGCTCCTCTCAAACGCCTAAGCATCTCTCGCATTCCAGGGACAGTGCTGGGGTCCATCTGGGCTCAGCTCTGCCCTGCCCCCTCACCTGGCACCTTCCGTGGCAGAGTCCCTGACGCACCTGGCCTGGGAACAGTTACTGGATCTCAGACAAGGCCCAGATTGGGGCCAGTGTCCTGACACCAGGCGAGAGGGTCTCTGCCCTGGTGTCTTGCTGTCAGGACCCGTCAGCACTCACAAGCCTGGCGAAGCCACACGTGCTCTGTACAGAAAGACACTCACCCTGGAATTTCTGGACTTCTTGTGTAGAACCACTTGTAGCTTTCACACTGGAGTCTGGAAATAGTTGCAGAAATCTTAATTTTCATTAAGATGAAAGCAAAGGCAACTGGGTGGTGGAATCTAGAATAGAACAAGAGCTGGAGGTCACGGGTTCCAATCTGGCATCTTCCATGTGATTCTGGGCCAGCCTAGCACCTCTCCGAACCTCAGCAGCCACTACAGACCAGAACAGAGTCATCACCCTCACTGCAGCTGCATTTAGGGTTCTTTTTTTTATTAGGGCCGAGCCCAAATTCAAATGGAACTGAGAGTCCTTTCTTGAAGTTCTTCATGGGATTTGAGTATTTGCGTATTACCCCATCGTGGGCTTAGGGCTTGGGAGACCAGGGAGGCCGAATTCAGCTGAAGACAGAAGAGGTTTCTATTCTGGTTTCTAAATGAGCATAAGTGGAAAGACATTAAGGTTTTAGAAAAAGAAGAATCCATACACATGCACACATAAGCGGTGCCGGTTTTAGCCGAGCCAGAAGGGACCAGCGGAGGCGCTAATGAAGCCCCAGCAGTTGTCAGAAATGAAGCAGAGGAAGAGAAAATCGCCCCATCTTGGCTCCTGAGATGATGAGTCCCAGATTCTCAGCCAGCTGGGTCCAGGCACAAAGCGTAGATGTCAGTATACACTCTCTTGTCACTGAGGCTATTGCCACGTGGGCTGCTGTGACCCACGAGGCCACCGAGAGGCACGTTTCTCCTGGAAGGAGATAGTAAATAGGCCCAGAAAACATTTTCCTTCTCCTGGACCCCATACCCTTGGAGGTCCACTGGCATCTTCCAACGGGGAGCTAGAAAGGTAAAGGTGGGCAAATAAGAGGATCTGGAGGACAGAATCCTGCCAGAGCTGGGGCTGAGGGCCGGGACCCTGGCCCCCTCCTTTAGATCATGTTGCTGTCGCTCAGTTGCCAGCCAGCGGCCAGTTCTAGGCCGTGAGGTCATCCACGGGGAAGGAATGGAAGAAAAGCAGGGGACACATGCCGGCAAGCACAGTAGGCGGTTACTGTAGACGCTTGGCTCAGAAAGCTTGGCGCCTTGTCCCAGATACCATACCGCTCGCCTGTGAGGTCGGGGTTCGTGCCCAGGCCCCCTGACTCGGCCCCTTGCCCATCACGTCCTCGGTTTTCTTGCCGAGTTACCAAATTTGATGCGCACTTACTCCAGAAGGGAAAACATTTTAAGAACACCGTGTTTCGCTCCTTTCATTATAAATGATCAGTATTCTTTTTGGTCCCCGAACAGAATTAAAAATATTGCTGAAGAGCAGGTAAGACAAAATCGTGTGTCTGGGGACAGGCAGTGTATTTGCTTGTGTCTCACTGGGGCCAGACTCGGGTTCCATATTAGCATCTTTCTGCGTCCCTACTGCTCGGCCGGCTGGACAGCTCCCAGACAACTTGCCTGCCTGCACCAAGACCTGGGCAGGTGTGAGTCCTCTAGAATTCTCCCAGACCTGGGTGATGAGGACCTTGGTCAGCTTCCAGATGGACCATGCTAAGAGGTAGTCAGGGCACTGGGGTGGCCATGCCTGTGACCACCAAGAGGATGTCCTGCCTCCGGCCGCCAGATTGCCTCAGCTAGAATCTCACCACCAGTGCTCAGACTGGGGGTGCCTGTGGTTGGACGTGAGGTAGGTGGTGGATGTGAAATGCCTGGGTGCCTGGTACAGAGTGGGCATCCGGCGAATGGTGTGGGGGAAATACAGATGCATACAGTCCTCATTCTGTAAGAGCATGCTTTGTGTTGAAGGCCCGCCTCTCCCCCTCCCCAGACCGTGCCAGCTCTGGTCACGCACGTTCTGGCACTGGCCGCCCAGTGTCGCCGAGGATGGTTTACCAGCGTGCTGGTGGCAGGTGGCTGATGCTGGGACCAAACCTGATTTGGGCTTCTCGTCAGAGTCACCATTTATTTCCTAATCCTGCAAGACAGTCATAAACAACAGCAAAGTTGTTTGTGAACTGGCAGAGTTGGGGAAAACGGCGAGAGCAGAGATGGATGCGGGTGGGCGCGTCCTTCACAGACAGCGAGAGGGCTGGCTCTGTGGCTGCAGAAATGCTGCCGGGCGTCGGGCTCTTTGCAATGATGCTGAAGAAGAGAAATGTCCCAGTTGGTCCTGCCATGCCTCCCTCGTGAAATAGCCCCGGACATTGCTGCACCTTCCACCTGCCCTGAGCCATGGGCTGAAGGGTCAGGGATCCTGTGCCCTTGTGGCCTGACCTCTGCCATTTCCGGTCCCTTGTTTTGCTCCTTGAAAGTGTCTGGCCATTGCGTCCTCGTGTCTCACCAGCCGATACTGTTTCCTGGGGACTCGGAGGTGTCAGCCATTGGAACGCTCCCCTCCTTCTGATGCTCACCAGTTTTGTCAGAGAATGCTAACATTTTCAAAGCAAATCCTATCAAATTCTCTTAGAAGTAAAGCTGGCGGCTTAGTGTCTCCGAAGAGTCATTGAGTCCTAGGATGCTGTAGTTGTCATGACAATGGCTCTTTATTTTGAGAACCGCAGCATTTTATAAATGCCATCCCCACAAATGGCAGGTTTCAGCTCCCATGGGGCTGCCGTCCAGCAAGACAAGAGGCCCTCATGGACTGGGGGACTGCCTGCATCCCTCCACTCCTGTGGCTCCTGTAACTGTCTTCAGTCTTTTTAATGTTTGGGACTGAGTGGGGGACATGGAATCCGTGTGTAGGTGGAGAGGATAAGCAGTAGAAACGGGCTGGTTCTGCCCTGAGGAGTGGGCTTCTTCAGGGTGGCAAGGGCTGCCTTCCTTTTGGCTAGCCAAGAGACCCCAAACTCCGCCAGGCTCAAGCGGGTCCCCAGACTTCAGCGCCAAGCAGAGGAGCCCATGGCTATGAAGACAAGGAAAGGTGTAATTGCTACAAATCAGGTTTTAATTGGCCAGCCTGGGAAGGAAAAGGGGTCATCAGTAGGTCAGGCGTGGGGGAGACACAGCAGCGAGTCAGTATGAACGTGATTTAGGGATGGTTCACCCCTTCCACATGGCCTGGGGCCCCTGTGCACCGTGACTGTGGCCCGTGGAGGGCACCTGTGTGAGCAGGTGTCTGTCCTGTCTCCATCCAGCCACTTCATCATTTCACCCGCATGCCCACCCTGCCTTTCCACTTCTTACTCCCCAAGCCCCCACCTCCCGCCTCCCCTGTTTGTCTTCCCTCCATGTCCACCGTGCATCTCAAGTCTTCTGTGGACATCAGCGTAGGGCGCGCCCTGTCTCCGGGCCGGGGCCCCATTCTCCACCCAGCGCATCAGCCCAAGGACGGCCATCAGACAAATGCAGCAGCCACACCCTTTATTCAGACACAGATCTCAAAAGCGAAAGCTTTCTTATAGTTCACTGGCAGTTAGACCTGACCAGAACCGGTCTGAGGCCATTTACAACCTTTGTTTATTCTATTTGGTGTGGTTATTCATCCATCCCCTGCAAGAACCCTCGGCTGACTGATGGTGGGACTCGGCCAGACCCACCAGTGTGGCGTAACATGCAGTACTTACGCTGCATCCTGTTACGACACCAGGCAACTCGAAAATACCGGGACACCTCTGGGCGTTCGGTTTTCAGAGATGGTGTCATGGGTCTGTGGTCACTGAATGAGCAAAAGAGCTCTTAATCCAGAAATAACCCTGGCTCTACCTTTAAGTATTTCAAAGGGTCCTTTCAAGAAGATGTTGCCACAGAGGATGGGATGTGTCTTTGCTCTCAGTATCAGTGGGAATCTTACGTGGAAATCCCAGACGCCTACAGAGAATCTCCCAGTCAAGTTCAGACAATGACTTTGCCACTTTCCCTGCACATCAGACCCCTTGTGCCCCCACACACCCCCAGTTTCCTGTAAAACCCCTCAGGGGCCCGGGAGTACTGTGTGTCTCCCCTCGTCACCCTCCCATCCAGACACTGCCATTTTACTGTAGACCTCTGTTTGCTTTCTTTTCCTGCCTGGCTTGTTCAGCACATGTGTTGGGGGATCTGGGCACAGGGTGAGGGTCTCCGTGAGAGACAGACATGGACTCAACGTGGGGAGGGTGCCTCCAACAGGCTGTGGGGGACACCTCAGCGAGAGGCGTGTGGCCCCCCGAGGCCCTGCTGCTCTTCCTGCCCCCTGGCCCTGTGACCCTCTGCGGTGGTGGCTCACAGCTCTCCCTTGAGCTCTGCTCCAAGCCTCAGACCCTCAGGCCTACCTCCTGCAGGATCTGCCCAAGTGCATACCCAGACCTCTCAATCCCAGATTGCCGTCTGTTGTGGGCTGAGTTGTGTCCCCCAAAATTTATACGTTGGAATCCTAACCCTCAGTACCTCAGAATGTGACCTTATTTAGAAACAGGGTCTTCACAGAGGTAGTCCAGTTAGGTCACTAGTGTCTTCCCTTATCCAGTATGACTGATGTCCTCATACAAAGGGGGTATTTGGAGACACGTGTACACGGGGAGAACGGCGTATGAAGAAGGCATAGATCAGGGTGAGGCTTTTACAATCCAAGGAGCCCCACAGACGGCAAACAAATCCTCAGAAGCTGGAGCAAAGGCAGGGAACAGACCCTCCCTCCCAGCCTCAGGACAACCCAGCCCTGCCAGCCCATTCCCCTGGACTTCCAGCCTCTGGGACTGGGAGACCAATAAGGGTCTGAGTCGCCCAGGCTGTGGGGCTTTGTTACGACTGGATACTCCATCTTCCCTGGCCAGCAGCTGTCCTTTCCGGGCGTCCCCCTGTGAGGGATGCTCGGGGGCCAGAAACCGTGATGTTCCTCATTTCTTCCTGGACCTCGCCTGCGTCCTCCCATCCAAAGCTCCTGTCGTCCCCTGGAAATGTTACCCGAATCTGCCCCCTTGCTCGCCCTGGTTTGGGCCCTCATTTGATCTCACCTGGACCACAGCAGCCGATGAAGATGGGTGTTCCCTGGTTTGGTCTCCCTTAGACCTCCCCTCGTGCTCTGCAGCATGGGTGAGAGTCCCTTACTCAGAGCTTGCTGTTCCACTCCTCCTAAGCACCCTTCCATGCAGCCCCAGGCATCCTCCTGTAAGGACCCCAGTCATCAGATCAGTGCCCACCCTACTCCAGTGCAACCTCATCTTAACCTTCTTTACAAATGAGGTCCCACTCACAGGTTCCGGGTGGACATGAATTGGGGGTATACCGTAGAGTCAATGTGGGCCACCTGGAGGGGGTTCCTAGAGGAAGGGGATGTGGGGTGTTCCAGGCAGAGGGAAGGGGTACAGACAGCTCAAGGCAGAACCCCACACACTGACCTGTGGGGGCCAAGTAGCTGGAGCCGTGCCGAGTGCAGGGACTGTGGGTTCCCACTGGTCTAGGTGGTGGGGGTCTGCAGTATGTCATCAGCTCGGGCTGCTGTCCCACAGACAGGGGCTTAAACCCACAGGCATTTTCTCTCTTCCAGGCCTGGGGGCAGGATGGCTGAGAGCCAGGGGTGAGCAGGGCCGGCTGCCCCCGAGCCTCTCTCCTGGGTGTGTAGATGCTGTCTTCTCTCTGTGTCTTCAACGTGGCCATCCCCCTGTGCACGTCTGTGTCCTGATCTCTCCTGATAAGGATGCCAGCCCTATTGGATCAGGGCCACCCTGTGACCTCTTTAAAGACCCATCTCCAAATGCAGTCACATCCATAGAGGGACTTGAACAGATGACCTTCAAAGGGTCAGAGGGGCGTGCGTCAGCCTGTGGCATGTGGAGCCCGCCTGGCCTCAGCCTCTGCCTCCAGCCCCCTCCCACCATCTTCGGACCCTGGCCGAAGGACTGGGGCAGCTTTGCGGAAGGGGCCTGCCATGGATGGGAAGGAAGGGGGGCACCTCCAGGCTTCCCGCCCAGGCACTGCTCTAACTTGATGGCTGAGGTCTCAGGCAGGCAGTGCCTGTGAGGCCGTCCTTGTCCTTGGGGAGTGTTAACTGATCATTTCCGCACAGCTGGGTGTGGGCACAAAACAGCTCAACACACGGGCCCTAAGCATGGACTCTGGAGCCTGTTTCCTTGGTTTGCATCTTGGCTCTGCCATTTGTGGGCTGTGTGGCTTTGGATAAGTTACTTAACCTCTCTGTGCTGTAGTTGCTGCCTCCATATCACAGGGATGAAGGCCCTCAGACGCTTCATTCTGTTCTTGTGAGGACTGGTTGTCTGAGCCATGCCTGGCTCGAACAACCGTGATGGAACGACCCATTATTATTATTATTATAATTATTATTGTCGTCGCCGCTATTGCCATTACACTGCGGTACAATCCCCACTTGACAGGTGGAGACACCGAGTCCTGGGAACTTATTTAAATCGGCCTCACTTATCCCAGGTGGTGCAGGATAGGATCCCCAATTTGTCCGAGAACAGGTCACGCAGCTCCTGGTCCTTGTGCGCATGTCTGCCTGACCCTGGGCGGGTGGGGACCTTCTCTAGGTGAACCACCTTACTCACCTGCAAGCTCGTGGCCACACGGGAAGTGAGAAACAGGGCGCCTTCCCTGGGAAAAGGAGAGGCGTCCTTCATGCTCCTGTTTTCAGTTGTGCCATTGGGTGCTAAGGCGTCGAGACACCCAAGCAGGACCCTGCGTGATTTGCATGATCCACAGGCCGGGCGGCTGGTAATTCCACCTCGCTGGTGGCCCAGGATCGGCAGTGACCGGGTTCCAGGGAGGCGGCGAGTGATGGAACTCAGTGGTGAGAAACACACTCTGGCACGTGGCATGCAGACGGTGGGCGGGAGGAGCGGTGTGGGCTGCTGCCGGGGCATTTGTGGTTAGTGCCCAAAGCCCTTCCCTGAAGCTTCATGGAGCATAGGCAGGAAAGGTTGGGGCTGTGGGGCATTGCCACAGGAGGGTGACTGCCGGGTGAAGCAGGCATTCAGCAGGCGAGGTGTGGGGGGCTGGCTGGCTCCGACTCAGTCCTCCAGAGGCCCCGGGCCGGGCTCACCCCTCAGCAGGGGCCAGTGGCCTCGAGAGGCGTTTGTGATCTGCAGACAGGGCTGCAGCCTGGCAGGCTGTGTGTGGCTGCTCGCCTCTCAGCCTGCCCGCACCCCACATCCCAGCAGGCGCTCACAGCCATTCGCTGCCACGCGAGCTGTTGCCCTTCTCGTCCTGTTGCTGGATTCCTGGCCCTCCTCCTCCGGCCCTGCTCTCGCCCTGCCGCTCGTGCGGATGGGCCCGGGCAGACCCCCTCATCTTGCCCTCCGCCTGCTCTGGATTCTTCCGAGGGCTCTGGTGGCAGTCCTCTCGTAGGCACCACACCAACCCCCCAGCAATCACTTTCCGTCTGGGCAACATTTGAACACTTATTGGCACCCAGCGTAGGACAGAAACATCTCTTCAGGGTTTGGAAGAATCCAGGTGGGGAGTCCCTTCACCAGGGAAAGCGCACCTGGTCTGGTGCAAATCCCCCTGGGCCGCGATCTCATCTCTGTGTGTCCACATAAGGTGTTCATTGGGTGTCTGTTCCCCACTCATGCACCTTTTGGGCTGAGCCACAGCGAGGGGGTGAAAGGAAGTCCACTGTGGTTGCCGGAAGGCCCTCCTCTTACCTACGGCGTCCTTAGGGCCCTCCCTGACCCAAGCAGGTCCTGTGCTGTGCCTTGCCGTGCAGCAGAGGGCGGCCGCCTGCAGAGCCCCTGTGAAGACATTCCCCCGGGGATGCGCCGCCCCCGAGGGCCCGGGGCCCGCCTTGGAGGTCCGTTCCCACGGTGCTGGGACACCGCCCTTTCTGCACAAGCTGTGCACCCTCGCTTGGGTTGCTCCTGGCAACGGGGATGCAGTTTGCTGGCATGAAGGAAAACGCGAGCAAAAATGTAATGACTCAAAGCTCCTGTTTGTTCACTGCTGGCTGTTTCTGGCTCCGTTCACAAACTGATGAGAAAAGTCATTCTTGCTGAAATTCGACTTCTGATTTTATCCACCCTCCTTGTCTATCACTGTCATCAGATCACGGGGCTGCACGCAGCTAACTGTGGGTGCGTGAGCTCTACGTACACAGCAGATTGTAATTGTGAGTTTCTGGAACCCGGGGAAACCCTTTGTAACCAAACGTTTCATCCTGACTGTTGCTCAGTCTTATCTGCTCCCTGGTTCCCATTTCCTGCCCTGTTTCGGTCGACACCGTCTCCCAGCCTCAGCCTTGGAATGTTGATTACCCAGCTCTTCAGAAAGTGGGTTTGCCTTCCTGCCTTCTCTTCTTTTGTGTCTCAAATCCCCCAAAACCATGTCCCCCTGTCTGGTGCCAAAAGGAAGCAATGGGACGGTGCTCCTGCCTTCCGGTGGCAGGGGAGCAACCCGGCTGTGTCCTTGGGTCAGTGCCTGTATTTTGCCAGGAGCCTGTAGACCTGAGGCTTTGAGCACCTAAACCAATGAATCAAGGAGATGGGAGACCCCCCCCCAGGCCATTTGGACAGGGCAGAGAATTCGTCACAAATGCGCTGACAGCTGTGGGAGCCTGAGGGACAGTGGAGGGGCCCCCGTAACTGAGTGACGGGGGGTGAGGGGGCCAGGGAAGGAGCAGGTGGGTGGTGTTGGAGCCTGGGCTGAAGTGGCCTCAAGGGGAGCCACACCTGGGTTGGGACCACAGAGGAGTCTCCGCAACCCCTGCCTGCCCAACATTTATCTTTTTTTTTTTTTTAATTTATTTTGGTACAATTACATGTGCACTATTATGGTGATTAAAGTACCCCCTTCATCAGGTCCCCCCCACCAACCCCATTACAGTCACTGTCCATCAGCGTAGTGAGATGAGACTCACTACTTCTCTTCTCTGAGTTGTATAGCCCTCCCCGTGCCCCCCACCTTACGTCTGCTAATCTTAATGCCCCGTTTAACCTCTTATCCCTCCCTTCCCACCCTTCTTCCCCAGTCCCTTTCCCTTTGGTAACTATTAGTCCGTTCTTGGGTTCTGTGAGTCTGCTGCTGTTTTGTTCCTTCAGTTTTTTTCTTTGTTCTTATACTCCACATATGAGTGAAATCATTTCATATTTGTCTTTTTCGGCTTGGCTTGTTTCACTGAGCATAATACCCTCTAGCTCCATCCATGTTGTTGCAAATGGTAGGATTTGTTTTCTTCTTATGGCTGAATAATATTCCACTGTGTATATGTGCCACTTCTTCTTAATCCATTCATCTAGTGATGGACACTTAGGTTGCTTCCATTTCTTGGCTATTGTAAATAGTGCTGCAATAAACATAGGGGTGCATCTGTCTTTTTCAAACTGGGCTGCTGCATTCTTAGGGTAAATTCCTAGGAGTGGGATTCCTGGGTCAAATGGTATTTCTATTTTGAGTTTTTTGAGGAACCTCCATACTGCTTTCCACAATGGTTGAACTAATTTGCATTCCCACCAGCAGTGTAGGAGGGTTCCCTTTTCTCCACATCCTCGCCAACATTTGTTGTTGTTTGTGTTTTGGATGTTGGCCATCCTCACTGGTGTGAGGTGATATCTCATTGTGGTTTTAATCTGCATTTCTCTGATGATTAGCGATATGGAGCATCTTTTCATGTGCCTGTTGGCCATCTGAATTTCTTCTTTA
>JAQQAC010006904.1:5195775-5280486 GCA_029783875.1 Phataginus tricuspis | reverse complement strand
TTTTGTTCTTGGGTAGTTTTTTGATTACCGATTCAATTTCGTTGCTGGTGATTGGTCTGTTTAGTTTTTCTGTTTCCTGCTTGGTGAGTCTTGGAAGGCTGTATTTTTCTAAGAAGTTGTCCATTTCTTCTAGGTTTTGCAGCTTGTTAGCATATAGATGCTCGTAATATTCTCTTATAATTCTTTGTATTTCTGTGGGGTCCGTCGTTATTTTTCCTTTCTCATTTGTGATTCTGTTTATGTGTGTAGATTCTCTTTTTCTCTTAATGAGTCTGGCTAGGGGTTTATCTATTTTGTTTATTTTTTCAAAGAACCAGCTTTTGGTTTCATTGATTTTTTTCTATTGTTTTATTCTTCTCAATTTTATTTATTTCTTCTCTGATCTTTATTATGTCCCTCCTTCTGGTGACTTTGGGCCTCATTTGTTCTTGTTTTTCCAATTTCAATAATTGTGTCCTTAGACTGTTCATTTAGGAATGTTCTTCCTTCTTTAAATAGGCCTGGATTGCGATATACTTTCCTCTTAGAACTGCCTTTGCTGCGTCCCACAGAAGTTGTGGCTTTGTGTTGTTGTTGTCATTAGTCTCCATATATTCTTTGATTTCTGTTTTGATTTGGTCGTTAACCCATTGATTCATTAGGAGAATGTTGTTAAGTCTCCATGTAGTTGTGAGCCTTTTTGACTTCTTTCTAAAATTTATTTCTAGTTTAATACCTTTGTGATCTGAGAAGTTGGTTAGTAGGATTTCAGTATTTTTGAATTTACTGAGGTTCTTTTTGTGGCCTAGTATGTGGTCTATTCTGGAAAATGTTCCATGTGCACTTGAGAAGAATGTGTATCCTGCTGCTTTTGGGTGCAGAGTTCTGTAGATATCTGTTAGGTCCATCTGATCTAGTGTGTTGTTCAGTGCCTCTGTGTCCTTACTTATTCTCTGTCTGGTTGATGTGTCTTTTGGAGTGAGTGGTGTGTTGAAGTCTCCTAAAATGAATGCATTGCTGTCTATTTCCTCCTTCAATTCTGTTAGTATTTGTTTCACATATGCCGGCGCTCCTGTGTTGGGTGCATATATATTTTAAATGGTTATATCTTCTTGTTGGACTGACCTCTTTATCATTATGTAATGTCCTTCTTTATCTCTTGATACTTTCTTCGTTTTGAAGTTTATTTTGTCTGATACAAGTACGGCAACACCTGCTTTTTTCTCTTTGTTGTTTGCATGAAATATCTTTTTCCATCCCTTCACTTTTAGTCTGTGTATATCTTTGGGTTTGAGGTGAGTCTCTTGTAAGCAGCATATAGATGGGTCTTGCTTTTTTATCCATTCTATTACTCTGTGTCTTTTGATTGGTGCATTCAGTCCATTTACATTTAGGGTGATTATTGATAGATATGTACTTATTGCCATTGCTGGCTTTAGATTCGTGGTTAGCAAAGGTCCAAGGGTTGCTTCTTTACTATCTAAGAATCTAACTTAACTTTCTTGTTAAGTTATTGTGAACACCGTCTGATGTTTCTTTATCTCTCCCTTCCTATTCTTCCTCCTCCTTTCTTTATATATTAGGTGTTTTATTCTTTGCCTTTAGTTAGTATTTGGATGGTCTGCTTTCTTTGCTATGATTTTATTTTCTCTGGTGACATCTTTTTAGCCTTAGGAGTGCTTCCATCTAGAGCAGTCCCTTTAAGATATCCTGTAGAGGTGGTTTATGAGAGGCCAACTCTCTCAACTTTTGTTTGTCTTGAAATTGTTTAATCCCTCCATCATATTTAAATGATAATCATGCTGGATACAATATTCTTGGTTCGAGGCCCTTCTGATTCATTACGTTAAATATATCATGCCATTCTCTTCTGGCCTGTACGGTTTCTGTTGAGAAGTCTGATGATAGTCTGACGGGTTTTCCTTTGTAGTGATCTTTTTTCTCTCTCTAGCTGCCTTTAATACTCTGTCTTTATCTTTGACCTTTGCCATCTTAATTATTATGTGTCTTGGTGTTGTCTTCCTTGGGGCCCTTGTGTTGGGAGATCTGTGGGCTTCCGTGGACTGTGAGACTATTTCCTTCCCCAGTATGGGAAAGTTTTCAGCAATTATTTCTTCAAAGACACTTTCTATCCCTTTTTCTCTCTCTTCTTCCTCTGGTACTCCTATAATGCGAATATTGCTCCTTTTGGATTGGTCACACAGTTCTCTTAATATTCTTTCATTCCTAGAGATCCTTTTATCTCTCTCTGCCTCAGCTTCTTTGTATTCCTGTTCTCTGTTTTGTATTTCATTGGCAGTGTCTTGTACCTCATCCAGTCTGCTGTTAAGCCCGTCGATGGAGTGTCTCATTTCTGCATTGTCTTTCCTCATTTCCTCCCTCAGCTCTTGCACATTTTTCTGTAGATCCGTCAGCATGGCTATGACTTTTATTCTGAATTCTTTTTCAGGAAGACTGTGCATGTCCATTCCTTAAGGTTCTGTCTCAGGGGTTGTCTGGGTCTGGAGCTTTGTCTGTACCATATTCCTCTGTCTTTTCATGGCTATAGAATTGGCTGCTGGTAGTTGTCACATATGTCAGCTGGGCTCTTTATGACCCGCCTCGCCGGCTACTGAGTCCTCTCAGGTGTAGTTGCCCGCCGGTGCGCTGCCCCACCGGATGCCAAGTCCTCTCCAGTGTGGCTGCCCACCAGTGCGCCCCCTCGCCGGCTGCCAAGTTCTCTCAGGTGTAGCTGCCTGCTGGTGCGCTGCCCCACTGGCTGCTGAGTCCTCTCCGGTGTGCCTGCCCGCCGGTGCATCGCCTCGCTGGCTGCCGAGTCCTCTCAGGTGTGGCTGCACGGTGTGCGCTTTCCTGTGTGTTCTGGTCTCTCTTTTGGGAATAGTTGTATTTGCTGTGTTTTCGTGGATAAATATAATGTTGGGAGGAAATTTCCGCCGCTCCGTTCACGCCGCCATCTTCCCGGAAGCCATACCACGCGGCTCCATGCTGCGCCCACACCGGCTTGCCCGCAGCGACCCCGCGGAATTCTTCCTTAGATGGGGAAACGCAGCACGGAGAAGGAAGCGGAAAAGGAGCCGGCGGGCGATGTTCCCTCCTGCACGGGTGGAGCTGGAGTCCAAGGTCCTGTAATGTGTTCTTCCTACAATTGAATTTCCTTCTCTCCACTGAGCTGTCACATCAGTGGGGTCAAGTAAGCCTTCAAAAATGTGCTCCCAGAGATATAAACCAATGGCAGCTTTGCCCCAGATTTGTACATGGAAGTCTGTTTTCACTTTTGTGTATTTATTTAATATTTGAAGGCTGGTTTTAAGTCTGTGTTGTTGCTCATATTTTTCATCTCCTTCCCAAGGATTCCATTCTTCACTTTCCAAAGTAGACTGTTCCACTCCAACCCCGTGCCCAGGGCTGGCGGTCGAGAGCTAGAGCCCCAACATTTATCTTAACCAACTGAGGTGGGTGAGGCCAGACACGTGGGCTTCATCACTGCTGCTGGACCCTCGGGGTAGGACGGCACCTGGCCCAGGGCAGGCCCTCAGGTCCCACCAGCGAACAACATGACTGGGTCAGTGCTGGGAGGAGGAGATGTTCCCTGAGCAGCTGGTGGGCAGGTGGTGTGAGGCTGTCTCTAAGAGGTGAGGGGGATTTTAAGGACCCACAGTTTCCGACTTTGAGCCCACCTCACCCCCACCCAGGTGTGCCCACCTGTGGCTGCCCAGGTAAAGCCATGGACAACAGGCATCGAGGGAGGCCCAAGCCTGGACATGCTGGGTTACTTAACAGGAGCCTGTAGACCTGAGGCTTTGAGCACCTAAAGCAATGAATCAAGGAGATGGGCGGCCCCCCCAGGCCTTTTGGACAGGGCAGAGAATTCGTCACAAATGTGCTGACGGCTGTGGGAGCCTGAGGGTTATTAGAACGCCTCTGTATTCTAATAACATATGAATGTGGACTATGTCGTAACTTCCCAAAGTTTAGCAGAACCTTAAAGCCAGAGGAGAGGTAGGCCTAGAGCCCCAGGGAGGCAACTTTCAGATGGTTCCTTCCACCCTGACATTACTAAGTGGGTTCCAAGTCACTTGTTAGTTCTTTTATTGGTTACTCTTTTATTTTTGGCATAATAAAATAATTTTAGTGAATTTATTCACATGTATCAATATAGTTATATAAACGCAATTTTCATTAAGCCCGTTTAAGTTACTTAACTAAATAATTAAAGTTATTTTCATCAAAATTAAAAATAAAAAGACTTATAGATGAAGAAACCAATATAGTTTCTACATCTTCGGAAAGAAATCATGGACCGGGAAAGCAGCTCATTTGGTAGAAACAGCAGACGTTAGGAAAAGTGTGGATTCCACTCAGGACCCCATTCTGGCTGGATAACCAGGGGCTAACTCTTCCTAAAAATGTTAGAAATACAAACAGTACAGGGCGGCTGGGGAACAAGGCGGCTCGTCTCATCAACCGGGGCAGCGGAGGCCCGGGTAGTCCAGGTGTCCTGGTTGTTCTCGGGGAGCGAGGGGGTGAGCGTGTGCACACCTGGAAGCTGGGAGTCTGAGCCCGGGGTGCCAGCGCCGGAGGGCCCTCTTCCTGGCCGCAGACTGCCTTCGGCTGTGCCCTCGCAGGGCAGGAGGTGCCAGACTGAGGTGCCTGGCTTCCTCTCCTGAGGGCGCCAATCCCGTTCATAGGCCCCACCCTCCTGACCTAATCACCTCCCAGGGCCCCACCTCCAAATGCTATCCTACTGGGATTAGGGTTCAGTGTAAGGATTTGGGGGGCTACAGTCAGTCCATTGCAAGGATAGAGCCCTTCCCCGAGCCAGCTGCTGGAGTCCCCAGGTCCCCAGCTCTTGCCCAGGACACGGTTCTTTGGGTCCCCGTTTCCGCACGTGGCAGGAAGGAGCCTGGGTTGGCATCGGGCCAGAGCCGCCATCACTTCGTGGTGCGCGTAGCCAAGCGCACGGCAGACTTACTGTGAGCGCCCCCAGCAGGCCATCCAAGCAGTCTGGAGCTTGGATCCTTCTGGAGCCCTTTCGCTTTCCTCCTTTTGCCCCAGCACTGCTGCCTTCCGCACTCCCCCACCTCACAGCCACCCCTTCAACTTCCAAATGTGCAAATACCAGAAAGCCCAGCAGGGCTGCCATGGCAACAGAGCTGGTCATCGGTTTCCCAGCCCGGGCCCTTGGAAGCACCTCTCCCCTTTGCCTTCTCCAGGACGCGAGCCTGGGGAGGGAAGTGGAAGCCTGGGTGCAATCGTGCCCTGGGAGTGGGCGGGGGGTGGGTAGCAAGGAGCCGGGACAGGGTGCCCACGCCTCCTCCCTGTGAGTCCTCATGTCTGTCTGTTAGGGCGGCTGTAACAGTACCTCTTGACATTTAATCAGCAGAAACTGATTGATTCCCAGGCCTGGGGCTGGAAGGCGGAGACCCAGGGGTGGGCAGGGCCGGCTCCCCCGAGCCTCTGTCCTGGGCGCGTGGACCCTGTCCTCTCCCTGGGTCCTCACATGGCCATCCCTCTGTGTACGTCTGTGTCCTGACCTCTTATGGGGACACCAGTCACACTGGACTAGGACCACCCTATGACCTCATGTACCTTAATCACCTCTGGAAAGACCCTACTTCCAAATAGGTCACATCCTGAGGCCCTGGGGGGTTAGGGTTCTAGGATGTGAATTTGGGGTGCACATAGTTCAATCCATAATACTCCTGATATTTGGGACCAAGAGCCCAGAATAGGGTGCTTGGTGTTTCTCCCTCTCTTCCTGGCTCCAGCCCAGGTGCCAGAGAGGGAACAACACCAGTGTCTGTAGGGCCCCAGGGCAGGCACAGGTGTATTTCCACCAGCCCGAATCACGGCAGGCTCTAAAGCCCCCCTTCATTGGGATCCTGGAAGTGAGGCTTTGGCATCAGAGCCGGTGGACGATCCCAAAGGAAAGAGTTCTTGGGGGCAAGAACTCATGTTTTCACAGCGTGTGCCCCGGGGAGATGCAGCAGAGGACACCTGGGGCTGGTCCGGGACCTTTTGGCATTTGATCAGCCAGGCTGAAGAGCCAGGCTGTGCCTATGGCATCGGCTCAGAGGTGGGCTCAATCAGCTGAGCCTGCCACGGGCACTTCAACAGCAATGCGGGCCGAGTTCATCGGGGGAGGCCTCCTCCTTCTGTCCTGAGCCTCCCTTACCTGCTGTCGGGCCCCAGAGATCTTTTGCCTTTTGGTTGAAGTCAGCCTTCCCTTGTATTGTGCTCCTGTCAGTGGGTCCCTGGAGTGTGTTGCATCCAGGGTTCTTCTGGGATTTCCTTAGGTTGAAAGATCCCCACTCAAGCTCCTCCATCTAATGTAGATGTCCCACCTTGTAAGCTCCATGTCCACCTGTGGGTGGAGCACCTCACCTGGAACTGGCCCCCGGGCCCATTACTCTTGGCTGTGTGCATGCTGCCTTCTAGATTCTTACCTCCAGCTCCCTGGACTCTATAGACTCTGGGTCCAGCTGCCCAATTGGCAACTCCCCTGGGGTCCCAAGGCCTCCTCTGGTGCAATGTGTCCCACACCAACCCCCCCACCCCACACATGGGTTCCTCCCTCCCTGCACAGTCCACCCTGTCCCGGTCGTTGCTGTCCTGTTACCCCGTGTCCCCTTCTGTCTCCAAAGCCCAACTGACATACCCCACTCCTCTCCATTCCCACTGTCCCCACACAGGCCCACGTTCCATCATCCTGCACACAGACCAGTGCAGTAGCCTCCCAGCCAGGCTCTCTGCTTCCGCTCCTTCCACCTACAGCCCAGTCTCCACTCCAGCAGCTGGAAGAGTAGTCTTCCCAAAA
The DNA here is from genome assembly GCA_029783875.1 of Phataginus tricuspis. Taxonomy (NCBI): domain Eukaryota; kingdom Metazoa; phylum Chordata; class Mammalia; order Pholidota; family Manidae; genus Phataginus; species Phataginus tricuspis. The sequence continues at coordinate 5,273,690 of JAQQAC010006904.1, read as the reverse complement.
CACCCTCAATCAGATCGTGTCACCCACGCCTCCCTCACCCCAACACTGATCAAAATACTCTGTCCTCCACCAGCTCTTGACTCCTCCTGGCCTGGGAGGCCCCATGTGAGCAGCTCCACCCCAGCTTTCCACTTCATATAGTGCCACCCCCTGGCCAGCTCAACTTCAGCCGCATGTCCCTCTGCTGGACACCTGTGCACGTGGCTCCGCCCTACCCTTCATGGTGACACTGCCTGCTGATTGCATGGCTCTCGGCTTAAATCGTTCAATCACTCATGGGCTTGTTTATTACTTACCCTAAGGTCGGGGACTGTATCCGGCTTGTCCCTTGCCACACCTCTGCACCTGGCACGCAGCAGGTCCTCAGCTGAGTTCCTGGGTGGATGAATAGGTGTGCAGCTGCCACCTGCAGACTCTTTTGGCCTTGGACGAGCTGAATCATCACAGGTGCGGCCCCGCCGCCTGTAGCAGTGACAGTGGCCGTCAGTGTCTGCACTGGCTGCAAGATGCAGCACCTCGAGCCCCTTGCCCCGAGCTCAGAGTTAACTGCCATTTAGAAAAGCAATCATGCCTGGGATGGGTATTTTCCCGGGTTTTTTTAATGCCAATTTTAATGTTAAAAGCCTGCTTTCCACCAGATAAGACTTTTGATGAGAATTTTGATTGAAGTCATAGGTTTTGATGCCCAGTCAGGCGCAGGTTGGGATGGGAATGTTTTCTCAGTCAGAGGCACAATAATTCCACCTTTTGTTTCAGAGCTGGTTTCCAAGCTGTCTGATGTAGGAAAACGGAGAAATTTCCATCTTAACATACTTTGAGGCCTCAGAGCCTTCCAGACCTCGTTGTGGGTATTCTAAAAGCATTTGTCCTTCACGACCCATTTTAAAAGGACAGTTGGGGGAGTAAAACCATTAGTAGATTTGGGACTTAATTATTTTCACGTGGGAACAAAGGCTCCCTGGCAGGGCTCGCGGCCGCAACATGCTGGCTGCAGGGCTGAAATGTTAAGATGGGTGAGCAGCAGGATTTATTAACCTGGGGCCTCATGGAAATGCCTGCAGTCTTGGCCCCCTTAGCCGGGCAGTGCTTCAGACGTGGCATATCAATGCTTTCCTCAATGCACGCAGGGCCTGGAGGACCAGCACTGTGCACTGTGCAGCCGCAGGTTCCGGGACAGGCAGAGAACATCGTCTGAGTGCACGTTGGGCCTCTGAAGAAATGGGATTTTTGAACAAGGGTCCTGTGGTGTGATTCTTACCTGTTTCCTTCATTGGCCGTCCCCTTCCCCCACTACAATACAAGCTTCTCAAAGGCTGTTTTGTTCATGACTTTAACCCCAGTGCGTGGCATGCAGGACATGCACACCCACTGTTGGATGAAGGAAGGAAAGGGTAGATGGGTGGGTGGGTGGATGGAGAGATGGTGGGTGGGAGGAAGAGAAGAGAGGCAGATGGATGGATGGATGGATGGATGGATGGATGGATGGGTGGGTGGGTGATGGGAGAGCTGGCGGGAGGGGGGGGGGGGGAAAAAAGGAAGTGCTATGGAAGATTTAACTGGGGACAGTTTGGCTGGAATGCAGCATCTGCCCAGAGTTATGATGAGGGAAAGGAGAGGAGAGAGAGAAGTTAGAGCAGTTAAAGGACTGGGAAAAGCACACACACACCCACTGTATGTACTTATTCATTGTCATGGAACAGAATTAAGCAGCTCCAGTCTTGTCTCAATGCAGAACTTTGTATATCTTTCTGAAACCATGATACATTATTTCATATCCATTTTCCATTTTTAGCTTGACTTTGTGTTGGAAGTAATGATATCCAGGCACAACCCACCCATCCACTCACCCACCCACCCACCCATCCACTCACCCATCCATCCATCCATCCACTCACCCACCCACCCACCCATCCACTCACCCACCCACCCACCCATCCACTCACCCATCCATCCATCCATCCACTCATCCATCCACCCGTCATCCATCCATCCATCCATCCACTCACCCACCCATCCATCCATCCATCCATCCATCCACCCGTCATCCATCCATCCATCCATCCATCCATCCACCCATCCATTCATCCACCATCCACTCACCCACCCACCCATCCATCCATCCACCCATCCATTCATCCACCATCCACTCACCCACCCAGCCATCCACCATCCACAGCAATATTTACTAAGCTTTTTCTGACCCTTTCCTAGGCACTAGCACTACTGGTGGAAAGGACTCTGAAGCTACAGGGGCAATGGACTGCCCCCCTTTCTCAAGGAAGTGATACTGAGTGTGGCATTTGGGCTGAAATTTGTACGGGGGGGTGGGGATTCTGCCATGCAGAGATGTGGCACATTCCTGGAAACAGCCTGTGGTGGAGAAAGCTTGCTTGAGCCATCCAGGAGCCTGGGTAGCTGGGTATGGTGGCGGGAGCAGGAGGGAGGGGCATAGTCCTGAAGAAGTGGTAGGAATGTTAGGCTGGAGCCAAGAGCCGGGTTCCCAGGGTCTCATGGTACAAAATCAGCAGCCTGGATTTTTTCTGAATGTCATGAAAAACCTTGGAGGGGTTTTAGCAGAAGAGTCACCATGCTTTATATTTTTGAGAAGAATCCGTTGATCGCTACATGGACGGTTGCTTTCAGGGAGGCAGGGAAGCGTGGTAGGCTACTGTGTCCAGGAGACACAGGAGTGGGCACAGAGGTGGAGAGCCGGACGGGCTGGGATGGGCCAGCAGGGCGATGTTCGGCCAACTGGGTGAGGGACGAAGACCAGAAGAAGCCGCCATCCCAGGGGCAGCTCCAGGCATGCATAGCAGCTGCCCCACCTGCCTGGCATAGCTGAGTTAAGGATTCAGTGAGGAAGCAGCCCGGCCGCACAGAGCGTTGCACATCTAGGGGCTGTCGCTGCTGTTCTTTCATGTGAACACAGCAGTGAAATTTGACGGCTCCATTTAAAACACATGAGCAGACGATGGGAAGCAGATGCTCTGGGGTGGCTTCTGATTAGAACTCCACTCTTTCTTGAAAGAGCACAGGCTGGGTACAAGCACCACCCTAATTTTAGCTCCCAGCACATTTGGGCTGGGATGAAAGCTGAGAACCACAGGTCACGGGCGCTATAATTTGAATGACTCCCTCTTCGCGAGGTGTCTGGCGACTTGCCATGGGTCCTGAGAATTCGCGCTGTGGAGCGCAGATTCCCAGATGGGCCCATGGGGGCAGCAGCAGGCCCCGCCGGGTACCAGCCAGGTCAGACCGGCTCCCTGGGCCCAGCCCTGGGAGATAAGAGGTGCCACACAGCACCTGGCCCACAGAAGCGCTGAATTTCCATTACCTGCTGTTACCACCTTTCTTCACCCTTCAGTAGAATTAACAGGACCTCTGAGCCCTCGGTGAAATTACATCTTTTTGGGAAAGCATGAAATAAGTCATCTCTCCTGCCATGTGCCATAGCTCCTGTGCACACCCCCCCATGGCTCTTGCAGTTTCTTCTGGGGGTCACTAACCTTAGGGACTCGGGTCTCCCCACCCTGCTGTGTGGCACCCTGAGTAGCCAGCGCTGGGCCCCAGCACAGACTGGAGTGCTGGTTATGACATGCTGGGCCACAATTCCCATTAGTGGACCGAGAGTGACCAGGGGGGTGTCCAGAGCTCCCGTGATGCTGGTGGGGGGTGTTGGGGGCGAGGGGAGCAGGCAGAGTGATTCTGGGCACAGACAGGCAGGTATAGCTGTTTGAACCCGGCTCTGCCACCAGGTTACTGGGAGAGATCTTGTAAGCTCCTTGAAACTCTGTGCTTCAAAAAAGCAGGAATGAGATGCCTCCCTGTACGGTTGTGGTAAGTGAAATAATGCATCAGGAAAGGTTGCAGGCTCCCACTGTGTGGAGGCAGAGAAGTGGGGACAGCCGGCCAGGCAGAGGGCAGTGTGGCCTTTAAAAATACATCTTGTTTGTCTTTCTTGTTCCCTCTTCTAACAGAGACACGGAAAAAGAAATCTTTTCCTTTCTTCCTCATCTTACAGATTGCAGGGGGCCTGTGAGGGCCTGGAGAGCTCCCCTTCTCAGGGTAACTGGGCTCTGGCCAGCAGGTGCCATGCGGGAGTGTGGGCAGGGTGCTGCCCAACCCTCTCATTACACAAGTGTGGCCAACGGTGCGGGCTTTGGACGCAGAGTATCTCAGCTTGCATGTATGACTGACTGGTTAAAAATACTGTCTGATTTGGCCTCAGGCCACCTGTTGGCTGGCTCTCCTCATTTTCGATGTACTCACCTACCCTCCCACCCACCAATCTAGCCATCCATCTATCCTCTCACTTACCTGTTCATCTACCCACCCATCCTCATATCCATCCATCCATCTGTCCGCTCACCCAGGTACCCTCCCATCATCCACTCATGCACTCATCTCTCCATCCTTCCACCCACCCATCCATCCACCAACCTACCCATTCATCCACCTACCCATTTACGTATCCATCCATCCATCCACCTACCCACCCAGGTACCCTCCCATCCAACCATCTATGCATCCTTCCATCTCCCCCCCGCCGCACCCCCCTGCCCATCCACCCCATGACTCTTGGGAGCTGCCCACCTGCCAGGCCCTGTGTTCAGTGCTTCCATGTGAAAGCAGTTTTCCTTCCTTCATGTTTTCTTTCCTGCTGGTTCTTCTCACCCACCGTCTCCCATGAGTTCAAGGTCCAAGAGTTGAACCATGAATTCCTTCACTCTTTTTCTTACCCATGTGCCCACAGCTGCAGGCAGGGGGGTTGGGGGCAATGTGATAAGCCCTGGGTGCAGGTCGGAGACTGGGCAGAGGACCAGAGCCCCTCCCCACGGCCCCTGCTCTCTGCATGCAGCTGAGTCTTCTCATATGTGTCTAGCCAGCCTTTGGTGTGGTTCACAAAGGAGGTGTGGGGCGCATGATTTCCCAGACCTCCCCAGCTCCTGAAACGTTCCTTCTGTTCATCCTGCCAGTAAATCACATGTGTGACCCATGTGTGGTCTACTTGGGCGCTACAGGGAGATAGAGGGGCCAGTAGGTTGAGGGTGCTCAGGCTTGTATGGGTCCATCCCCCTGGCTCTGACCTGAAGGCCGGGCACGGTGCCCAAGATGCATTCTGTCCCTGTCCTCTCAGGGATGCCAGGTGAAGGTCCCCTGAGCCTCTGTCCTTGGAGGGGAGGGGGAAGAATTCTGCCCCAGTACGTGCCGAGTGCCGGTGGCAGGGCACGGGCTGGGGGTCACTTCCTGTCTGAAATGTGACAGCGACAGGACCATGGCTGCTGGGAATGTGCCTGAGCCCACGCAGTGCTCCTCACAGGCACTGCTCTGGTCACCGTCATCAGGCTGGACTGTGGTCTGACTGTCCGCGGCTGGAGGGGGAGGACGCCCTGGTGGCAGTAGTGCTAGAGGGTGGCTGTCCCTGTGTGTCTGGGACACGTGGGGGCTGGATGGCGTGCGGAGGCGGGGTGGCAGGGCTTTGGGGTCCCTCTGGGCAGTGAGAGCTGTAGAAGGTTTCCAGTGGACACCTTGATGGGCTGCATTTTGGGGCTCTGGCCTCAGATGGATGAGGTAAGCGGAGACGGGGCAAAGGGACACTTGTCTGGAGGTGTTGGAACTATTAAGAGGACAAACCCTGAGTGTGACCAAATTGGACTTGGAGGAGGAGAGAGCAGAGCAGTGAAACGGGTGACAAGCAGTTGAGCCAGCTGTGCAAACATCCGGGCCACGAGGGCACCTGTCGGCACCTGGCTGAATGGCCGTCCGTTAGCCGTAAGGTCTCCAAATGCACCCGGTTCCTGGGACAGCAGGGACGTCTCTGGATGGACGTGCATGAGAAACCGAGGGCTGGGGTGCTGCCATTCATGGCGGGGGGGCTTCTGAACAGAGCGTGGCCTGTGCTGCTGTGCCCTCCCGCCGTGGGCTGCAGCCTGGCAGCCACGCGCAAGAACACAGAGTCCCATCGCTTCCCAGGACGGATTCCCCTGGGCTGGGAGCTTGTGCGTCCCCTGTGGCTTGGCTGCCCGTGGACCCAGCTCCCCCCTGGAGAACAGAGTGGACTTTCTCAGCCTTTCTGGGGTTACCAGCACGTGCCCGGACCTTTGGGAGCAGGAGTCATTCGGCTTTGCGATGGGCACCCTTCTGCAGTTTCCAGAAGGGCCTTTCCTTGCTCCGCCTGAACAGGGAGTGTGTGGTTTGCCCCTGGGGTGCACGCCCCTGCCTCCCACCTGGATCACAAGCTCAAAGGCTGAATTCACCCCGAGAGCTGAGGCTGAGCGGCCAGCCAGCTTGGCCCGCCTGCTCGTCCTCACCCTGCAGCTCCTCACTCTCCGTTGACGGGGCTCATTGGGTTGGCAGTGGCTCCACGGTCACCAGGCAGCGAGCTCTCTTGAGCCGTGAGCTGGTCACCTGCTCCGGGTGGACTCACTGGGTTTATTCAGCATTCTTGGAGGTGGTAACTTCCTTCTTGTGATGGTTCACGAGGACCTTTGGGACTTCAAATCATTTTACTCTTTATTGAAAATATTTATTACTCTGTGTTTCTAATAGAGGTAATATTTGGCCTTCATGGAAATACACATAAGCAATTGGTAAATACAGGTCCGCATGAAAGCCGTCCAAAGCCCCATCCCCCTGAGGTGCTCGCTGCTAATGCTAAGATGCCCCTTCTCAGGAGATGCCAACGGCAAGAGCGGTGCCCCCCCAGACTCATGTCCTCCCGGTACCCCCAAATGTGACTCTGTTAGGAAGTAAGGTTTGTGCAGATTTCATTAGTTCAGTTAGAATTAGGTCGTACCAGGTTAGGACTGGCCTGAAATGCAATGAGCAGCGCCTCTGAAAGGGGCGGGAGAGGGAGGTTCGGACACAGATCCGCAGACGTGCACAGGGAGGGAGTCCGCGGAGAGACGGAGACAGAGGCTGGGGGACATGGCTGCGAGCCCAGGGACCCTGGGGGCCCCAGAAGCTGGAAGAGGCAAAAGGACTCTCCCCCAGAGGGAGTGTGGCCCTGCGACACCTGCGTTTAGCTCTTCCGGCCTCCAGAGCAGGGAACGCGCTTCGGCCGATGAAGCCTCCCAGTCTGTGGGGACACTGTGGCAGCTCAGGACACTCAGAGGTCACGCCTGTATTTTAATTTCATCTCCTTCCCTTTAACTGGGAGTCGGACCTGATGCCAGGAAACTGTCCACACTGCAAACTCTGGGTTGACAGGTGCCATTTGGGTAGACACCCGCCCTCATTGTGCCCACCAGGTGGCAGCCACATGGGACCCCCTTTGGCCGTAGACAGCGGGAGAGACTCTGCAGGCTGCTCCCAGTCCTGAAACACCGGCTTTGCTTTCCCACTCCTGCCTTTTGCCCCTGCATCCTGTGGACACCCTCCAGGACACTCAGCCTGGCCCGAGCCTCGGGGTCTCATCCGCCTGTGGGGTGGGAATGTTCCCTGAGGCTGGGCAAGCTCTCCAGCTCTTGTTCTTTCCCCCTCCCCTCCCGGGAAGTGATGCTCCAGCACCAGGCCTGTGGGGGGCCCTGGGGCCCTGGTCATCCATCTCAGGAGCCCAGGGGTTTCCTTCCCCACACTGTGGACTCCGCAGTGCTCTGGCAGACCTACCCAGGCTCCTACCACGGCAGCCCAATGCCAGGCAGGGGCCCCCAGGACACCGCCCTTGAGTGTGCCTGGAGTCCTGGCCCCCTACAAGCGCCTGCACCCTCCAGGTCGGGACGTCAGCTTCATCTTGTTGACAATAACATGGAGACTGTGGGTGGCCCTCGAGGCCTTGCCAAGGCAACTGCCACCCCAGGTCCCACGATGGGCCCTTTCCTAACAGCAAAGCTGTCCTGGGGCTGAAGGAAAACGTGGCCCCATGATTCCTCTGTCTATTCAAGACACACCTTCTGGATGCTTTGGAAAAGCTGGACGACGGGGTTCGTGCTGTGACACTGATCTGTGTTTCATGTCTGACACAGAGTCCTGTCACCTGTGCAAACCCTGCACCTGCCAGGCCTCCCCCATGGTCAGCAGCCCCCGGTAGATTCCTGCATCCCTGCGCCCTGGTGGGGCAGAAAATCCAGAGACCTAGGAGTTATCCAGAGCAAGACTCTGGTACTTCTCCTTGGGGCTGACAGTCTCTGAAGGGCTGGGAACATCTCCCTCAGAGACCCACAGACGCACCTGTGGGTCACCTTCAGGGCACAGAAGCCCCAGTTCGTGTCACCGTGCTGTGTGGCTGTGGCAAGCCTGGATGGTTGCTGTGTGCCCCTTTTACAGATGGAGAAGGCACTTGGACCTGGGAGTCCTGTGCAAAGCCGGGTTGAGGGGCTAGACGCACAGATCCTCCTCCTCCAGCCTCTCCCCAGTCACAGAGAGCCCACCAGCGTCTGGGTGGTGCCCCGGGCCCTAAGTTACTATCCCCACTAATCAGCACAAGGCACAGGCCTTTATCCCGGAGCCCAGGTGGGGACTCAGAGCCTGGAACCTGCAGAATTCCCAGCTCCGCCAAGAGTGGCCGGACCCTAGAAGAGGGAAAGGCCAAGGTACGAGGTCGACGCTGCTCAGAGAGCTTCTTCAGGCTCTGGCCAAGGTGAGCCTGCCGCCTGCACTGACGGGCTTCTCACTGAGGAAATCCATCAAAAACCCCTGCCAGTTGGAAAGGGCCTGGGGTGGGGGCTTCTTTGGAGGCAGACATCTCCAGGGTCAGGTCCCAGATGGAGCTGTGTGACCTGGACGCTTGCTTAACTTGTCTGAGCCTGTCTGGCCATCTGAGTATCGACCTCCTGAGGCTGGTGTGATTCGAGGGCATAAGGGGGGATATTCTGACCCCCCCCCCCACATGAGCAAACCTTGAGGACAATATGCTCGGTGAAACGAGCTGGTCACAGGAGGACAGGGACTGTGTGGTCGCACTCGTCTGAGGGCCTGGAGTCCTCAGATCCGCAGTCACAGAAAGGATGGTGGGCGCCGGGGGCTGGGGAGGCCGGTTGGGGACTTAGGGCAAGTGTGCGGAGATGGAAAGTTCTGGCGGTGGTGGGGCTGCGGCCCAGCAGCGTGAGTGCATCTGATGCCACGGAGCCGCACACTTAGAAATGGCAAAATGGCAACTTTATGTTATGTGTGTTTGACCACCATTGAAAGTGTTTTTTAAAAGAAGTAACGGATAAGCATTTATCCTGGTCTTCAGCCGGAAGACTTGTTAAACGGCAGCTGTCAGTCAGTTTGATGGGATGCCTCTTTGCCTCTCCTGCTTTGGTTTCCTTCTGAGGGCATAAATGCCTTAATACGAGCGTTTGCAAATCGCTAACGTGAGCTTCAGCACATTTGATCTGTGTCTCCATACGATGGCGGCGGAGCTGAGGCCCAGAGGGGAGGCTGCCTGCTCAGGGTTACGCTCCAGGGGGTGCTAGGGTCCACCCCAGTCCAGGCCCTCTGCCCCCCTGTCAGCCCGTCTCAGCTTCTTGTCCTGGGGCGGGAACGAGCTCACTGTTCTGCCCGGTCTGATCATGGGGGTGTGGTCCAGCGCCCGCGCACCATCCGGAGTGCATGGCCCCGGCCATTTGCAGCATTACTTGGACTGGTTCTGCAGCCACCCCCTGTAGCTCAGGTCTCCCGGGGCGTGTTTCCTCGGTGTAAAGCCTTCACTGCGGTGGGGCAAGACAGAGAGGCTCTGCCTCTGAACAGGAGACAGTACCCCGAGGGGCCGCTGCCCCTGGCCTGTGTCGTGATGGCCTGCAGGCACACGTCGCTTCCCTCAGCCTCTTGGCACTGTGCGCTTGCGTGGCCCACGCAGACGTGCTGGGTTCTGGTGAGCTCCACGGCTGCTCTGCAAAACACAGGTCTAGGTCTGGGCTAGATCCTATTGGAAATGCCTCCAACTTTATCCCCTTCTCAGACCCTCAGGATGCATTTTAGAACATTAAAGGCCCTGGTAAGTCCTCCAGTAAAGAGCCCCTAACTTTGATCTGGTATTTCCCAAACTCAACTGTGGAAACTGCTTTGCGCAATCTGTCTCTAGGACCCCACGGAACTCACTTTGGGAAAGCGACACTGAGTCAACCACAGGGCTGCTGTGTGGCTGCGGGGCCAAGGGGCTAGTGGTTCCTGCTGTCCCCGGCAGGGGTGCTCAGAGAGCCAGCCGGCTGCCTTCCAAACCTCCAGCCCCCAAATTCCCGGCAGCTCCGGGGCAGATTCTTTTCCCACACTGGAAGTCACATTTTGATAAAATAGTAACTAGTCACCGGCATTTAAAATCAGGAGATTTCATGTAGAAATCCAGAGTTCTGGCTTCTTTTTTAGGAAGTGGTAATAATATTGCCGTAGCTAAGAGACTTGGGGAAAAACACCATCTTGGGAGAGGCCCCCTCCTCCCGTTTCGTGGGCCAGGAAATGAAGAGCCGTGGGCCTCACACTCCCCAGCAGCTAAAACTGGACGTGCGGCACCCCCGCCGCGGCCCTGCCAGGCCTTCTAGCACCAGAAAGAAGCCGCCTGCCCCTGGCCGGCTCCTCCCAGCCCGTCTCCCCACTCTGTCACCCTGAAGCCCCAGGTGTCCACTGGTCACAGTCTCTGAGTCCTGCCCCCGTACCTTGAGCCCCCTGGGGGGTTCTGAGTTCAGTGGGTGGAGAGCCAAGGTGGTTCACCCTCGTGGTGTAGATGCCCCGTTCGCGAATTGGGGCCCGGAGCCAAACTGATTGGGAGTTGAGGGTGGGCACTGGGAAGCTGGGGGGGGTAGACGAGGTGCCTGATTGGGGGTGTCTGCTAAGTGCAGGAGCTGGACCCCTTTCCAGAGCAATTATAAATGAATTTAAAATGTCTCTCTCTTGGGGTGGGGCAGAGGGCAGCCCCTCCTGGGCAGGTGAACCGGAAGCCAGGCAATGCCCCATTTTAACACCAACAGCAGGTTCCAGGATGGGCAGCTGCCGTCCCTGGAATGGCTCCTTGCTTAAAAATGCAGAGCAGAGGCCCTCACTGCTGCTGACACGAGGCCAGTTTGGGGGACCCTGCCTTCGGGATGCTGATGGCAGAGGCACAGACATCGCCGAGCTGAGGTGCCAGTAGGCATGGTCCCCCGAGGGCACCCTGACTCAGCAGGACCGTGCAGCTGACGCCCAAAGCAAAGGCCTGGGCCTCGGTCTCCCCAGGGTCCCCCAGGACCCTGCACTGGGGGCCTTCCGTGGGGGACTGCACCCCTCATTCATAAAATGAAGGGCTCAGCCGTCTCATTAGGGCTCCTGTTGATGCAGCTGAGGTCACAGCCCTCTCCAGAGCAGAGAAGGGAGACCCAGCCCACAGCAGGGGCCTCTCTTGGGAATACAGATACATTCCCAAATGATGTCATGCCCATAGAGGGTGTCCTGTGCGCCAGGGAGCTTACCGAAGGCTCTGGGTTCAGATTACCTCATTTAGTGCTCACAGCACCCCCAGGGGCAGGCAAGCTGCTGGTTAAATTACGTACTCCCAAGCCTCAGCTCAGCTACCAGCTCTGTGACCTGGGGAGGGTCCCTGAGCCTCTCTGAGCTGAAGCCACCCCCTCGGTTCATGGGGTGGCCGTAGACCCATCAACACTCTTGTGCTGAAACAGGACCAGGACCTCAGGACCTCCGGTTCCTTTTTGTTCTCTTCACTTCCCAAAAGGCATAAAACCCAGTCCTGGGCTCAGGGTCACTCTGCACCCAGATGGTATCTGGAGCCACGCCAGCTGCCGTGGCCATGTTTTTCCCAGGCAGACGGGACGCCTGCGGGGCCTCCCCTGGCGTGGGCACCCCTCCTCCCTGCTGCGAGCTGCCTGTTGTCTGATTGCAGGAGGCAAGAGACAGACACCAGCGGGTTCTGTGCGGCAGCACCAGGTCTATTTTCAGCCTGAGCAGCACCCAAGTTGGAATGCGCCACCCGTCCCCTTCGTTCCACTCCCCTTTCCTCCATCTCTGTAATTATGGGAAGTGTTTATTCATTCACGAAGGGCCGTCCGTTTGATTCTGAATTTCATGGGCTTCTCTGTTCCACCAGGCAAGCCCTGTTTCCTGTGGGATCTAGTAGCCCAGGTTCCCCTGCAGTTCTGCCCAGATCTCGGGGAACAGCCTTTCTGGATGATTCAGAGGTATTATAAACCGCATCACCCAGCGTTCCGCCTCGCCCTTGGGCCCTAAGACGGCCTCCTGCACTGGGGGCCCAGCCCATCAGCCCCAGCGGGAGCCTGTCTCTCATAGGTGCCAGCCTCGTGGCAGGTAAACACCCCCATTGTAAGTTCCGGAAGCCAGGTGGCAGGAATTTTGTGGACAGACTTGGAGACCTGGAAGGGGCTGCTGCGGTCACATCTGTTTCTCTGCCTTCTACTGGAAGGAGAAACCATTCTGTTCATGATGAATCCTTCAGAGGCCCCGCAGCCCCTCTGACCACCCCCCAGTGAATAAGACCCCTATCAGCATGCTGGTGTTCTTGCTCGTCTGCATCTTGTTCCCTGGTTGAAACACTTTTTTAATTTTTCACTCCAGAAAAGAGTTTTTTTCTCGTATGAGAAAACTTGGTTCTAATTGTCTGGTCATCAAAATTGGTATAACTCTTTGGGGAAAGTAACTTGCCAGAAGTGTGAATGTCCAGAACTGTCAGCCACACCTGGGGCTATAATCTGAAGGAATGATTGGGAAGGAGAAAAGCGTCACACGTGGGAAGATGTCCATGGCAGCATTATGTATAAAAGTGAAAAGCCGAGAGCCGTGTCGGCCTGCCTGTACGGATGTGTGACTGGAGTAACAGCATGTCACTCCACAGATACAATGTTGCACGGAACGGGGTCACTCAGAACGCTGTGGCAGTGGGGCAAATGCAAAGCCGAGTCCACATCCCCAGATTTCCGAGTGTGTCCCCGAGTCCTGTGAAGCGGGTGAGTTTGTGCCCTGGCCTTGGAAACCGTTGCCTCGCCGAACGCATTGGCTGCGGGGGGCTAGGCTGAGAGCTCAGGGAAATGGAAAAGTACATGACGGGTTTCAGGTAGAAGCTGAACAGCTTGGTGGTAACTGAACAGCTGACGTTTTCTTCAAGGGAGTGCTCTGCTGGCCCAGTTAGGAAATGGGGCATTGGTTGAATTTTTTAAGCAGAGCATTAATGAGTTGAATTGGTGCTATAGAGGCACCTTCAGTCAGGGGGACGACATGCTGGAAGGTTCTTTCTATCAGGAGGCATGAATGAAGGCCGGTGGGTGCTGGGCACACAGTCAATGGTGAGCAGCCCTGGCTTCTACCCCCGTGCAGACCCTGATGGGTCACTGGGCGGATGCAGCGGCCCCGAGCCCCATCCCAGGGAAGGCGGAGAGGTCGTCGGGAAGGGCTTGTGGAGGCTGAACCCCCAGGCTGAGGGGGAGGAAGAAGATGGTACAGCCCCTCATCCAAGGAGATGGACTTTATGGACAGGTTAAAATGCCCGGGAAATATGTGAACTCCCCGGCCCGAGCAGCAAATGGGAATGTCCAGAGAAGTCCTGCCTTAGGAAGCTCTGAACCATGGGCCCTACAAGAATTTGCTCAGTGTTGTGTCGGTCAGCTGGGGCTGCCATCACAAGGTCCCCCAGAAGGGGCCTTAAATGACAGATGACATTGTCTCCGGGTCCCGGGGCTGGAGGCTGAGACCCGGGGTGGGCAGGCCGGCTCCCCACTGAGCCTCTCCCGTGGGCGTGTGGCCCCCATCCCTGTGTCCTCCCGTGGTCGCCCCTCTATGCGTGTCTGTGTGCTGACGTCCTCTTCCGGTCAGGGCCTCCTCTCATGAGATCAGGGCCACCCGTGACCTCGTTTGCCTTGATCGCCTCTGCAAAGCCCGCACCTCTGAATACAGCCATGTTCTGAGGGCTGGGACTGCAGCGCACGAATCCAGTCCATAACACCACCTCCGTAGATCTGCAGAGCCCCCGGCACCCCTTCCTCCCGCAGCCCCTCCCAGCTACCTGGCCTGTGAGTGGCTCCCATGCCCCAGATTCTCCTGAGCCCACCCCAGCCTCGCCGCCTGCACACAGGCTCGGAGCCCCACGACGTAAACCTCACACCCCAGCCCCGCTTGAGTTCGCCCGCAGCCCTTCACGCCCGAGGCGGCGCAGGCTCTGCCCAGCCCGCCCAGGGGGTCTGGGGCCCAGTATGCTGATGCCGACCGTGCCCGTCTGTGCAGATGGACCCATGACCCCCTTAAATCATGAAATCACCAGGGAGAGGCCCGAGCCCGTGCGGCAGAGGCTCACGCCGGCTGCAGGGAAGCGAGCGGCAGCGTCCAGGACCGCCACGGGCCGCCCGTCTGCCCTCCCGCCCACCTTGGCAGCTCTTCCTCAGCTTTTGCGCAAGTGCTGGGTCAGAGGGAGACAAAGTGACCGACCGTCTGACTCTGGGGGGTGACTGTCTCCCTTCTCCCAGCCCTCTCTGCTCCAAACGCAGGCAATCAAGGCCCCACCGCTGGGTCGGGTCCCACAGTTCCAGGTTTGAGCCGCTGACTTCAGAGCAGTCAGATCCTCTCGTAGGCCGATGGGGCCTGCCCACCCGCCCAGCAGCCCCTGCAGATGTCCCCAGTGGGAGAGCACCCTCCTGGTGTGCGCTTGAAAGTGTCCCCTGGTGGCGCCTGCCTTTCTTGGACCCCAGGACTCACTGCTGTTTAGCCATATCCCTTCTCCCTGTCTCCTTGCCCACTGCCCGCACCCTGGTCAGGGGCTTGTTCCCAGGCTGGGGGCCTAGAGCGAGGCCCAGTGAGCATGGCATGGAGGGGCATTGGCCCTCTGGGCAATGGGAGCCCAGCTTGCTGTCCCCTGAGCCTCACAGTGGCACTTCCTGCACTTGGGGACAAGTCTTGGCTTCTTCCCTGGCACAGAACGGGCCCTTAGTTGCCCAGGAGTTAGGGGCTATAAAACGGGCCAGCGTGCCTTTGTCCCTGGACTCGGTGTGCAGGGGCGCCCAGGAGAGATCTGGGGGCCCCGGGCTCACCCTTGCTCCAGAACAGGTCCTCTGGCACAGGCCTGCAGGCTCCTCCACTTCCGCCTGCTTCCCTCCAGCCGAAGGGGCTCCTGAAAGGCCCATGTGCAAAAGGTGTCGCCAGAGCCCCATTTTCAGGCTCAGAGAGGGCATCCAGCCTGTCTGAGGTTGCAAGCTAAACCTCGGCATGGGTTGCAAGGCCCTTGGGTGACCACCATGGCCTCAGCGCTCCGAGGCTCACATCTTGACCACTTGGGCGTCACCCACCGTGTCTCTGGAAGTCCTGGTAGCCAGCCAGAGCCACCCCAACATGGGAATGTGCTTTTTTCTCCAGAATGACTTTCTCTTCCCAGTTTGTATTGAGACCCCAAGTCAAGGCAAAACTATCTTCTAATTTCATTATAAAGGAATGAGATAAATTTTAAGTATTTTCACAACATGATGAGATGTTGGGTGTTTGTGGGTCCTCAGGGGCTGCTCGAGCGTCAGCCACGTTGGCCTGTCCTGTTGTGATTTGAGCCAGTCGCAGGGGACAGCAGCCAGGGCCCTGCCAGGCTGCGGGCCTGGGGAACAGAGATGAACGAGGACCCGCCCCTCTTGCAGGATCCCTGGATTAACAGGGAGACACCCAGAGGGTGGTTGAGTCCCCCAGGGCTGTTGCCATGCCAACAGCGCTGGGAACGCACAAGGGCAGGGTGACCTCGGGGGGCGGGTGAAAGATGGTTTGGGGGTGGGGCAGGCTTCAGGGATCGCTGCCTGGGCTGTGACAGCAGCCAAAGCTTGACCAGACAGCCCTGGGGTCCAGCTGGGGCATGAAAAGGTGTGCAAGAAATCACCACCCATAAGCCAGGCACCACAGAGGAGCGAGGAAACGGGGCAGGAGAAATTCTTGACCCCACAGGAGCTGGCTCACCTCTGTGTGAGGAGCGAGGAGAGAGGGGCCCGTGCAGGTCAGGGCTGGAATTCCAGGCCCTTCTGCGACATCAGATTGCAGTTCTTGGGGCTTAGCATCAACTGCTGGGTCAGTCATGGGGCCAAGGCAGACCCTGCGGCTTCAAAGCCAGCCCGCCACGGGCAGGGGTGGGGCCCCAGGCAAGTTCCTGAACTGCTCTGGGCCTCAGGTCCTGTGGTTCATAATGAAGGGGGGAGTTCCCCCGCATGGTTATGGAGACAGGGCAGAGATGGATGGAAGACACATGTGGCCCATGTGGCCTGCCACCTCCTTTGGTGTTGAGGTCACTGGTGTGTTATCTCCAGCTGACACCTCTTTGACACATCCCTGAGATAGATGACAGCAAGTCAACATGTCTGTGAGGGACGTGACGTACAGTCAAGTCCCTTTGGCCTGCAGTGGCCTGACTGGCGTCTCAGAAGTGCTCCGGGGCCTGGTGGCTGAGGGACACCCCATGGCCCTGTCCTCTGCCTGCCCAGGAGGGTGGCCCTGGGTCTGCAGGCTCCAGCCTCCACCTGCTACCCTCTACCTGGAATGGCGGAAGTCCCGGGGCCTCTGGTCGTTCACCCAGCCACAGAAGGGGGCTCCCCTCGTGTGCCCTGAGCTGTGGGACAGAGGAGAGGGAGACACCTGACCGCTTTGGTCTCCACCTTTTATACCAGTAATGTCAGGGCCCCTGAAATCCTTGGGGACCCCTCTGCTTCTCTCAGACAAGGATGCTGTTCAGACTGGACAGAGTCCTTGGGTTTTCCACCCGGAAGGACTTTTAGAGGGCATTCCACTTGGCTCCCTGCTAGACATATGGGGAAACTGAGGCCTGGGGGAGACAGGGCCTCACAGCCAAGCAGAGGTAGGATCAGGACACATGCAGGTGAGTCTTTCCAGTCCAGCATCCCCTGCCCCCTGCTGTGTGATGTGCTGGAGCTCCCAGGTGAGACACCTCCCCTCCACCTGGCACGGTCCACGCAACTCCCTCCTGTCTAGTGTTCTGGGCCCCTCTGGCTCGCTCTGATGGTGTGGTGGAGGTGCAAGTGAGGCCAGCACTGCCCCGGTGAAGAGCATGGGGTTGAATGAGTCCTGGGACTTCTCTGAGCCTCAGTCTTCATGTCTGTAAAGTACGTGTGAATATACCCACTTCCTGGGTCTGAAGAGACCATGAAGCGGGTACCAGGCCAGCAGTAGCCTGTGCCGGGTGGGCGTGCAGCAGCAGGAAGCCACCGCAGTGACACCAGGGTAAGCATGAAAGCGACAGCCACTCTGCCGCGGCCCTCAGTGCCCCTCGCTCTGCCCACCCCAGATGGCCCCGCCTCGGCTCTGGGCCAGGAGGCAGCCGGCGGCTCTGAGCCTCCCGCCTCGCCATCCAGAGCTAGTCATTTGCACCAGCCTGCCTGCGGTCTGGGGTTCCCTTCTTCCTGTTCCCCTGCCCTTCAGGGTTGGGTTCCTCCTGGATTTGGGGTTTTCCTGACCCTGGTGCCTAAGAGGAACTAAGCTGTCAGCTCAGCCCTGGAAGGAATTCATTTGAAGGTTAAACCAGTCACCAGGCTAAATGAGTTCCTAAAATACAAATCTGCGTTAGGACCTGCTAACGAGGTAATGAGCCCAGGTGGAGAGCGCCCCGCGCTCACTCAGCATTGCACGCACTTCTTTCCCGGGCATCCTGGCACCTATACAAGTTCTGATCAGCTGACGCCTCCATCTGAAAAGCAGGGGCCTGCCCTCACCTCTAGCCTCCAGGGGTGGGGGTGGGGGGCGGTCCTGGAAGTTTGCAAAGGTTGGAGTCTTGTGTTCAAAAATATTTCCTCAGTGTCTGCAATCCTTCCCAGCCAGGCTGCAAGGACATCCATGGTTCCAGGCGCAGTTGTTTGCCCCAGGCCTCTTCTGCTCACATGGTCAGTGGTCACGGCATACCTAGGCCTCCTCACTCCACCCCCCTCTGCTTTTCTGTGCTTTGACACACGCACCATCCCTCTGCTGGGCATGCCTGCTTCCCCTGGACGTGGAGCTCAGGCACTCACTGCTGGATACTGTGTGTGCACACAGGGGGGTGAGGGCACTTCTTTGCTTAATAGCTGACTGTGAATCCATGGCTCCTGTATCCCAAAAAAAGGCAGAGTTGCTTGTTTCAGATGACTCTCCTGAGGATGACAAACTCTGGGCAAAACATACAAAAAAAAAAAAAACTACAGCAACTACTTACAGGCTTTGGCAGGGAACAAAAACCAGACACAACCAGAGGGGCTGAGACCCTGAATGGAAGGGAAGTCCATCAGGTGGGATCCCCGTTAATGAGAGGTACCCTTGAGAGAAAGTGAGTTTCACTGGGCTATGGACTCAGCAATTGTAGGTCTGGGTCAGAGCTGCCTGAATGACTGGAAATAGAGGGGGGAAATCCTGGAAGAGAGCCCCAAAATCTGCACACAAACTCCCCTCAAATTCTGGACTGACTTCTGAACCATCATGTGCAAGATGAACGTCCAGGGTTCCTAACGGAATACAGCAGCTTAAAGCTCAGTGACCAGAGGGGAGACTCCAGTCATTTCCCACAGGGGAGATACGAGTCTTGCCTCATTAAAGGAGTTTGGCAAACACTTTGCATTTTCTGTGAAAGTCCCAGAAGGACCCTAGAAGTCAGGATGTCATCCCAGGGCCAACCAACAGAGATTCACACACACAAAAACAAAACCTAAAGCCTTCACAGGACAGGGTGTCCTTCAGATAATTCTACTCCCTGTTAGAAAACCTCAACACTCTTCAGAAAAAGATAACAGAATCCAGAGTCTCTGCAACACATTAAAGACTGGCTGACATAAAACCAAAAATTACCAGACATGCAGAGAAGCAGGAAAATGTGATACGTAATCACAGAAAACCGTGACCAACAGGAGTGGACTCACAGACCACCGAGGTGTTTAAATGAGCGGACAAGGACCTACATTAACTAGAACATGTATTTATAAGCTCCTATATTGTGCCAGGTCTGGTATTATACCCTGAAGATAGAAAAGTATGTGACCCCTTCTCCTGCCCCATGCCTTCTGGAAGGTTCTAGGAGTGGGGAGGAGGTGTTCATGGTTTAAGGAGTTCCAGAAACAGACATTTCAGGCAGTGAGTGGTCAATGCTGACCCAGTCCTGAGCATGTCACCTGGCAAACACAGGCACAGGGGTTGCTACATGGCACCTGGGAGGGCTGGCCATGGGGGCTGAGGGCGGATCGCTTGAGCAGACAGGGCTGGGTGGGACAAGTGACGAGTGTGTGTGTGCTGTGAGCCTCAGTTTCCCCAGTGGGCAGTCACTTGGCTCTCAGAGGGCTGCCCCAGGGAGCTCGTGCTTCCCTTAAGCCACAACACTGCCCGTTGGCCCCTGCCTCCCGGTCTGGGGAGTTTGCTGGGCCCTTGGTGTCTGCAGGACTCTGGCAAAGGCTGATGCTGTGTGGAGGGAGAAGGAAGAGGGGGCAGTGTTTGTGGCCTGTGATCCTTCCGGGATGCATCTTGGGGGCTCTCACCCTCTTTATGGTCATCCCCAGTTCAGCCCTCCAAAGCCCCTCTCTTTGCCCCGGCTCTGACCTTAGTCTTGGACCCAAAGCCTGATTCGCTGTGTCGGGAAACTGGCGACTAGTACCTGCCAGAGTTCCAAACCATGGCCATTGTCAGCGCTGAGCCCAGTGCAGCCCAGCGGGGGGATCCCCGACCCCATGGGGATCCTGAAGTTCCCATGGTGCCTGGCACCGTGGTTATCCACGGGTCTCAATGGACCCTCCAGGGGCAAAGCTCCCCTCAGTGGCCCCGGCTGACGGGAATGTCACAAACGCTGCAGACACCTACATCTTTGTTCAAAGATAACCCCGCATTATTGCTGAGATGCCTTTTTATATCCCGTGTTATTTATAAAAGTATGATTCATTTAACAATTATTGTGAGATGGAGAAATGTTGCCTACTAATATTTAAGTTGCAGTTATCTAAAGCTACTCAGAAAGGAAGCCAGGTCTCCTATTTTTGGATCAATGGGGGGTGGGCAGGAAGAAGCCGGTCTAGCCCCCACCCACCCTGGACCCGCCACCTCCCTGTTTCTGGCTTGGCCGAGCTGGACAGGGCTGGCACCCATGCAGCTGCTTTCTCAGCATTTGGTTTTCGCTTCTGTAAGATGAAGTGGGAGGTATAGCTGGTGGGCCACTGAGACCCTCTGAGTTGTGTTTCCCCCGCGGGCCTCCTGTCTGATGGGAGGCTGGAGCTGCCTCCAGGAGTTTGTGTTAAGGCGGAAATAGACTCAGGTGCTTCCTCTGTTGATCAGCCCCCGTCTCCATCCAGCCACCTCTCCTTGTCTCCCGCCACTAGAAGGTGGGGCCTGAGTAAATCCCCGGGCCACTTGAAAGGAGAGCAGGAAACAGCCATCCTCTGGGATTTCAGGGACTCGGAGACATTCGTGCCGGGGCCAGCCTGGTTCTATCAGCCGGGGCCTTGGCAGCAAGTAAGAGTCCACTCTGGTTTGTTGGTGCAGGAAAGGACGGTCTTAAAGGGTTCAGGGGGTTCGTGGAGCACCCAGGGGCCTGAGAGCCAGGTCCGGGAACCGGCAGGCCAGCCTGCCACCCAGCCTCCACAGCCACCTGTGGAGCCAGCACAGCCCTGACGAGAACCTGACACTCCTCTGGAGCCGCGTCGACACCTGCCGGCTCCGTTATGTCGCCCCTCCTGGTTTGGGGCATGGCGCCGAGCATCTGTTGTCTTGAGCCCCAGTGGCAGGGGAGCTGAAGGAATGAGTCCTGGGTCTCCCTGCCACTCAAGCAGGCAGGACTCAGGGTGGGGACTCTGTAGGCACAGCAAGGACTGAGGACACTGCCTGCCTGATGTCCAGAGCACCTGCTTGTGGGGTGTTGTATGTTAGGCCCCAGAGCCCTGCAGCCAGTCCAGGGCAGCAGGGCAGCTCAGTCCCGTAGGCAGGCAGGGCCTGGGGCAGAAGTGGGGAAGTTGGCAGGATGGGGTAGAGAAGTGAGAGGCTTCAGTACAACCACGGGGGCCAGCGGGAAAGTGCCCGAGGCACTCAGAGACAAAGAGAAGCTAGGCCTTGTCCCTCTCTCTTCATTGGTTGACTCATTCCTTCACTCATTCACATGCAGAGCTTTGGGGGGTACCTCCAGTTTTCAAGGTGTTGGGTAACTGGGTAGTAAACCTGCCTTCAAGGAGCTGGAAGTTTCCTGTAATCAGGAAATGCCCTGAGGGTTGATCCTGCCATGAGCCTGATCAGGGGTCTCTCCAACGATTGCGTCAGTCAGGGAGACTTCCTGGAGGAGGTGACGCCTTAAAAGATAATGTAAGCACATTCTGAGGGACCTGGAGGGCTTATTACAGATGTGGGGGCAGATTGGTACAAGGAGATGGCCTGGCTATCTGATTACAAATTTTTTTAAGTTAAATGTATTTAGTGATGGCTACCACTGCAGGCATTGTTACTAATACTGAATGGCTCGATCTTCCCCACCTCCTATGAGGTGGCACCCATTTGACAGCTGAGGAAACCGAGGCCTGGAGAGCTGTCATGACTTTGCAGTGGGTGGTCACAGAGCTGGGAAGTGACGGAGCACAGACTCAACCCCGGAAGGTCAGCCCCCCACCCCTTTGTGCTTCAAGCGCGAGCTCTGGTGACGCAGCCGGCGCTGGGAAGGAGCTGGTTATTCCCACCTTACGTCCAGGGAGACTGAGGCCCGGGTGGCTGACCCGCACACAGCTGCCCAGGGAGGGATACAGAGCCAGCCCCTAAGTCAGACAGCTGGGCCTCATGTCCAGCTCCCTCCCTTGCCGGCGTGGAAACTGTGGCTCTAGTGGGCGTGCTTAATGTCCGGTGTTCCTGAGACCCACCAGCATGGCAGACTCTCACCAGGCATGTTTATAACACCTGGTGCATCTTCCCTGCCAGGACGTCAGAGCATCTTGAAATGTTCTGATGTGCCAACAGCCTTTTTATATACAAGAAATGAAATTATTTTCAGCCTGTTGTCAGGCAGTTGTCAAAAGACGTGACAAACGAAGAGCTGAGATACGAGCGTTCGGGAGGGCAGATCAGAGCGAGAGGGGGTCTGAGGGTTCCAGAGGCAAGGCAGGCCCTGGGGAGCGGGGAAAGGGAGGACTGAGTCACAGTTGTTCATTATTTACTAATGATTTCTGCACTTACTATTTCTCACCAAGGGGCTGGCGCTGTAATTGGGCTGGATGGCAACTGAGGTGGTGGCCTAAAGGGCCAGGCTAGGAGGCTGGCAGTTTGGGGTCATTTGGGGGTAACCCTCTTTCTTCCTAGAAACTACTACCTGATTCAGGGGCTTCCATCTAATCTTCATTCCGGATTTCCCACCTGTCCATGGACCTCAAACATTCCCAACTCAAAAGATGCTCCCTTGTCCTTCAGGGTGGGTGAGCAGGTGACGAGTCACCATATAGCATTCCGACCCCTATGCCCTGCCACCTGCCTGCCCCGAGCACAGCTCAAACCAGAAGCTCGTCTGATGAAATCCACTTGGAATCAAGCCCCGTCTGTACTCAGCAGGAGTGGGGCCGGCACAGCCTCTGGTGGGGACCATTAGGCCCCATGGAGGACACTGCACAGGGGAAAGGGTCTAGGAGTTCATGGGAGGAAAACGCAGCCGTCTGCGGGCAGCTGGGGCTCTGACATCTCCAGACCCATGGCCTTTCCTGTCCTGTCCACAGAGCTGGCATGGGAGCCTGATGGGGGTGCAGCCTGAGACCCGTCACAGAATAAGCTGCTCTGAGAGAAAGG
The DNA here is from genome assembly GCA_029783875.1 of Phataginus tricuspis. Lineage (NCBI taxonomy): Eukaryota > Metazoa > Chordata > Mammalia > Pholidota > Manidae > Phataginus > Phataginus tricuspis. The sequence goes on along the minus strand of JAQQAC010006904.1, from coordinate 5,251,046 downwards.
TGTCTGGGCACCTGGGGAGAGATGGACTTTCAAGTTTCCTCTTACATCTTTGCCGTAATTTCTATTTTGGACCCGTAGCTCTCGGTTTCCTCAATGCCCTTGTTTCAGAGACAGTGCTGGAAATTCCTGGGGTTGTGCAGCACACCCACGGTGTGTCTTCTCCCTCCACCTCTCCAGGTACAGGTCCACACCAGAGCTGTGGTTTGACAGAGGGCGGCTGTCTGTCATTCCCCAGGGAGTAGATAGATGCAGAGAAGCACGATGCTCGGTGACGTGCCGGGCCGCGCTCTCTCCTTACAGAGCCCTGGTGCAGAGGCTGAGGCACGGGCCCGCACCCGGCATGCTCCCGCTGAACATGCGTTCCTGTGAACACCTCTCCCCTCCAGGCAGGCGGGCAGGTCGGCCCCAGGCAGAGGTCATGCTCATAAAACACAGTGAGGCAGATAAATAAAGGCTGACGTACCGGACGACCACTGCCCCTGGATTTCAGGAAAGCACAGGTCGTCGGAGCCCAGAATGCAGAATGGCCCCGAGGATGCAGAGGGCTTTGTTTACCGGGATAAAGTGGCTTAGTGCTGCAGCTTTTCCACCAAGGAGTACGAGGCGGCGTGGGCCTGTCTGTGGGAAGGGAAGGAAACGCACACATGGGCCCAGAGCCGGCATTCATGTCTCTGTGGGGATGCTGCGGCCCGTGGCCAACGGTGCGAACCACTGCGCTCAGGCAGGGAGCTCCCTGTCGCGTGGAGTATTCAAGGAGAGCATGCAAGCTGGTGGTGAGGAGGCCTCGGGTGCGTGAGGGAGTGTGGGTTGGAAAAGTGGTCTGCTTATTTGAAGAATTAAAGGTGCCCTGAAAGGAATACTTTGGCCAAGCGGTGTGTCCGGGGGCTCCTCAGGTCCGGTTACGCCCAAAGTCTGGCCTCGCTGCCCAGCCCTGCCCCCTGTGCAGTCCACGAGGGACACCAGTGATAGTTTCTACCCTGTTCCCCGCTGTGTCCCCTGGGCCTGTGCAGAGCCCACAGTCCACAGGCAGGATGGAGAGCCGGGCCTGGTGCTCTGCCTGGGTGGGTGAGCCTGTTTTCCTGGTCATGGGGCCCCGGGCCTCATCCTGTAAGGCTCCCTTCCCAAGTGGGCAGCCAGAGCCCCATGTTTCCCACTCAGTTCCTGCTTGTGGACAGATGCTATGTGTGCAAGGAGCAGGGGCTCAATGCTGTTTGGGGGTCTCTGGGTCTCCCCAGCACGGGAAAAGGGCTGCCTTCTCCAGTTAGAGGAGAGGCCGGATGTCCACGGTGGTATGCAGTGCAGCCACTTCTTCTCCACAGCCTTCACGCAAGGTCAAGAGCAGGGGTGCCGGTCATGGTGGAGATGATGCTGGCCCCTTGGCGAGGTCGCCGCCCCATCAACCTGGAAGGCACACAGTCTGTTCCACCCCTGACAGCAGGCCGGCAGAGCCAGAGTGAAGATTGGCACGGGAGCTTGGCTGGGGCTGTGGTATCGATCACAGACAGATGGAGGGCTGAGCATCGCTGAGCCTCCCACGCTCCGAGAGGGTTCCCTGAGCTTCGGCGAGCTCCCTGGGCTCACGTGGCGGGGCCCCGGCCTCCGGAGAGGGGGCTTCTGTGGCTCACCGTCCCTGTGGCATCCTATCCTAACAGGGCAGGCGGCCGGGCCTTGGCCAGCACAGCCCCCAGGAAGCAGACACAGCCATCCTGAAGACCCCTGCTGAGTCTTCCAGGGGACCCAGCCTCAACCTTCCCTAGTGGGAGCAGCGGTGTCCTTGCTCGGGACACCGCGTCTGCCGGAGATGCACCCAGAAGCTATGGCCTTGCTACAAATGTCCAAGGACGTTGAGGTCTGCCAGCATCGCCACCCCAGGGACAGGAGCTGTGGGAGACAAGTCAGGTCTTTGATGGTCCACTGTGCCTGCAGCAGCATCGTGTCCTGGGGCGAATCTCAGAGGGGGCTGGGCCCCGCTTTGCGGATCTGCGGCCCAGCGTGGTGGGCTGGGACCATCGGGGCGTTCAGTGACAGTTGCTGAGCTGACCCAGGGCGCACGCTGGATGGACGCGCCGTAGCCTTCGTGCTCGCTTCCCCGAGCTCCCGCTGCATGAGGTGCCCAGCCGGCCGGGTGCTCCACGGAGCCCCCCAAGGGCCCCCTGCGCCACCCACCCTTTCTGTGGACACAAGCATGCCGACCATATGGAATTCAACTGCATGTTCCCCTTGCTTTTCCTCATACTCACGCGTCTCTCCCACCCCAACACCTTTTTTTGTGTGTGTGTGTGAAATTTCGGAAGCGGTTCTCTTAGCAACCGAAAAAACGCACTTAATTACAGCCGCGACAGCAGATGCGCTGGGTAGCAGAGCCCGCCCCCTGGGGCGCTCCGGGAAGACCTCCCCCTCCCTGTGGACACAGCCCCACTGCACCTGCCGCCGAGCGCCCCTGCCCCCGACTCTCCTCTAGACAGAACTTTCTGCATTGTTTCTTCCAGACTTCTGTTGGGGTGGAAATGCTAAAGAAATGTGTGAAGTCACTCTGAAGATGCTCATTTTTGCCAGCTGCATGGAATTGGGGCAAGCCATAGCTGGGTGGAAATTTAATTCTTTTATCTCTCTTTAAAAAAAAAAAGGGTTGGGGGGGGGGGGGAGTCCTGTTTTCTCCAGGGTATTTACCGTGATGCGCGTGAGCCAGAGAAGTAACCGGTATTTGTGTCTGATTCTTTCAAACGGAAATCTAGGTCATGTGCAGAAACTCCAGAATGCCGGCGAGGGCTGCCCAACTAACGTGGGTCTGGCGTGAGGCTTACATGGAATGGGGATGTCTTATCCTTTTGACTCGCTCACCGCATCTGCCAGCAGACAAACAGCATTAGAGAAAACTTGGCTTTTTCTTTAAAATAAAATGAGAAAAGCGCGGTGCCTCCCTCCTATTTCACCCCAGGCGTATTTGAGCAGAGGGGGCTGGAGCACCAGCCCCGAATTTCCATGAATAACTGGGGCTCAGGCTCGCAAATGCCTCCCCAGGCGTCCGCCGGCACCAGGAAGCCTGATTCCCGTTAACCGCCTGCCAAACGCTCTGATCACAGAAGGAGAATAGTACCGCTCACATGACGGGCACGGGCAGAGGCAGCCGGGTCTGAGAGAGTCCCGGTCTGCGCGCAGTTGGTTCCCAGCTGACAGACAGAACATGGGGTGGGCTTTGTCGCCAGCGTGCCGGGTCTGGCATGCCCAGCTATGCTCGGAGGCATGCAGAGCCCAGATGCCTGCCACCGCTCCCCGGGTCCGAGCCGCCCCAGTGCCGCGGGGCCGGGCAGCGCCCCCCGCCTGCCTCCCACCCGAGAAGGTTATATAATGAGCGGACTGCTGCCAAAGTCGGAGGAAAAATGAAGTCTTTGTTAAATGCCTTCTCCAAGAAGGAAGGTAAGGAGAAAGCTCAGGGACATGTGCATGGGAACGAGCAATTTCTTCCTAGCTCTCCGGGGGAGAGGAGGGCTCCAGTGCCTCCTAAAATTGCTGGTTGTTCATTCCCGTCATGAAGGGAATAATTACTTCTGGTGCGTGAGGGGGTTTGTTGTGCTTGGTCTGGAATTTTAACCCACTCGAAGGTGCTGTTTTATTTTTTAAGTCTTGAGTGGCTGAATTGCATTCTGCAGTGTGCATCCGTGGTGACTCTGGAGGGCACATTAGGAACTAAGTCCTATGGAAAAGAAAGCAACTTTTGACCATAGTCGTCCACTACCTGGAGGCTGCTGAGCGCTTGCTCAGGAATGAGGGTGGCCAGGACCCACTGCTGGCCACACCGGTGGGGTGGACACTCTCACAACCACTTCTCGGCTCTCCTGGGCTGTCCCCGGGTTGCAGCTTCGTGGAACGGATGAGAAATGCAGCGTGGCAGACTTTAAAAGTGCATATGCTTTCTGTCATAGCTTGTGTGATTTTTATTGTGGAAAAAAAAAAACGTATAAATAAATGCATGTAAGACAGCTAAGAAAATATCCACCCACTTGGAGTTTGCAGATTTGCCTGAGAGAAGGAAACACAGTCGGGTGGAATATTAATCATTTTCTGACAGGAAAAGTTATTTTTAAATCTTTAATAGCTATTCCGCCCCACCCCCCTCCATCCCCCCCCCAAAAAATCACCATTTCCACAGATGGCTCCCCTTAGTTTTGTCGGACGGAGAACTCTGGTTTTATGAAATTAGGTTTATAAAGACTTGGAGGAATCAGGGAGATGATTCCCTGCCGAAGTCATAAAATAAACATGGGGAAAAGATTTCCAATTAAATCGCACAGAAAACTAATTTAATGTGAGCCTTGGTAATGAAGCGAGATAATTTTCATTAGATGTTCACCCTAACGTCACCTGTGTGATTCCATGTGCGCGGCTCTCCTGAGCATGGGGCCCAGTGTGTCTGAGACCATCCCGGCTCTTCTGTCCCTTGGTCTTCCTAAGGCGGCCGCCCACGGGAATGCCTGCCACTCTCCAGACGCCCACGCAGAGAGCCCTCTCCTGCCTGTGTCTTCGGAATTTATATCAAACACGGCCTTCGTCTGTGGTTGTTTGCTTAACGTTTTTAGCCCAAATTCACCCTCTGGCAGTTTGACCTTTGTCATCCAGGCTCAGCCTGCAGATTTCTGTTGGGGGTGTGGCGTCAGGGCTCTGCATACTATCGTCCTCTGTGTTCCATCTCAGCCGTTGGCAGGACTCCACCCAAATTCCGTCACTTACCGTCAAGGGCAGTCCTAACTCATCCAGTTACGGGTCAGTAAAACAGAACCGACCGTCTCATCAGGAAGCTGGGAGGCTCGGGGTGGATCTGTGCAGACGAGCGCGGGCGCGTCCTGGTCTGGGAGCGCCCCTCAGAGCTGGGGTTCTCCTCCCTGTGGCTCACGTGGGCCCTGGCCTGTCCTGGGGTGGGGCGGTGAGGGTGCTCCAAGGAGCTAATGAGGATGACCTGGAGCCGAGGGGTTCTGTCCCATGGCCGCCCCTCCAGCCAGCCATCTCTGAGCGGGGGCGACCCTCTGAGACTGCTGCCAGCCCTTTTCAGGGCTCCGCTTTGTCAGGAGGGCTCAGATCACCCCAACACCGACCGCCACGTGCACTTTAAACCCTAAATGAGGAGCACTCTCCTTGTGGCATCTCTGTGGCCTCTGTCTGCTCAGTGGGTGAATGGGTATGTTCTCCCTTATAACCAGTAAAACACAAACTCAGACTTTTCCCCCAAATGAGAATCTTCTAGTGGGTGGGTGAGGCCTTGGCTGATTCCCCAGTGGGCTGAGCCCCTCGAGAGGGCAGCCTCTCTGGCTCTAGAGACAGGTCCACAGAGGCCCCGCAGCCTCCGTCCCTGTCTCGCTCCCGGCCAGCCCAGCGATCACGGAGTGCAAGGGATGGGGCCCCGTGGCACAGTGTGGCTGTGTGCCCCTCCGACACGGAGGCTCCCCAGAGGGAGCAGGCTGGAGCCGGAGCACACGGCTGCCTGGGGAAGAATGCTCCCTCCCACCAGCTGTCCTGATCCGAACGGGAATTCCAAGTGCACATCTTCAAGCAGCCTCGTGCCATTTCTGGGCAGCTTCCTGGGGTGGCTCCCTCTCTGCTTTCCCAGGACAGCCCTGCGTCCCAGGGAGGCAGTGAAGCAGTGCATTGGGTCACAGCTGTCCCCATGAGCTCTTCCAGCATTCACTCTGTCCCCCACTGCACTTTGCCAACGCTACCTCTCCCTGGTGAGCCCTGCCAGCGCCACCTCTGGTCCCCATGAACTCTGCTGTCCAGCATGGGCGTGGGCTGGTAGCAGGGGGTTGATACCATGCCCGGCTCTGTGAAGGGTGCAGCTATCCTCAGTTTCTGTAAAGTACCTCTCCACGGCCTCTGATCTTGGGCAGCCGGGGACAGTAGATTGCCCAGGGCTCTGTCCTGAACCACCTGTGACATCTCTTTGAGACGCAGAGATGCCCGTCTACAGATCAGCTCCCCGGGAGGCTCTGCACAGCTCCAGCCAGGCCTGAGAGCTGGGCTGGCTCAGTGCAAAGCGTGCGAATCGTATTGCTGCTGGGAAACCTGTTTGCTGTCACGAGCTCAGAGGAGGCATGCGTCCCTTGCTGCCAGGGGTCCTCAGCATCTTATTTCCCTGCAGCTTTGGGACTGCTTTTGAGATGCCTCTTCTTGGAAAGGACATTTTCTGTCTCTGGCTCTGGCCCTTGGAGCAACCCAGGGGGCTGCAGTGTGAATGCCTGGCCCCATGGTCCCCATGGGCAGTGTCCTCATTCTCAGTCCCTAGGCACACTGATCTCGGCAGAGCAAGGCCTTGCCTCTGGCCTGGAACCTGGAGAGAAGCCAGTGAGGCAGGCCCACCCACTCCCATTTCATGCTGCAGGGTTCTGGTTTGGGGGATGGAGGAGGGCGTATGGTTGGGGTTGAGCCCCACTAATTCTGATCAGACTTGGAGGCCCTGTGGGTGTCCCGGGGCAGTTGTGACTAGTCCCACAGAGCTGGGGGCTCCCACAGCAGACATTTATTATCTCCTGGTCCTGGAGGCTGGAAGCCTGAGACCCAGGAGTGGGCAGGGCCGGCTGCCCTGAACCTCTCCTGGGTGTGTGGACGCTGTCCTCTCCCTGGGTCCTCAGGTGGCCATCTCTCTGTGCGTGTCTGTGTCCTGACCTTCTCTTCTGATGAGGACACCAGTCCTCTGAGACTAGAGACTAGGGCCGCCCTGTGACGTCATTTACCATAATCACCTCTGTGAAGACCCCATCTCCAAATACAGTCATGTTCTGAGATACCAGGGGTTAGGACTCCAGCACATGAACTCCAAGGGGACACATTCAGCCCATACCAGGGGCCAAGTTCAGGTTGTGGTGAAGAGGAACTTGCCTCACTGTGGCTGCCTCAGTGTCCTGACTGTGCTGTGAGATGGGGTGGCTATGCTCACACATGTCTCCTGGCTGCAGAGGGAGTGGGTGCTGGCCTGGATGGAAGGTGGACCCCGAGTCCCTTCCATCTGAAGCATTAGCTTGAATCCATTGAAGTGGAGATATTCTCAGTCTCCACCCACCTGCTTCTGTGTTGGGGTGCACCTGCACACGGCGGGGTCCTGGGCGGGTTTGGCACAGAACTCACACCTGGCCGCACAGGGTGGTGGCGCACGCAGGCCTGGGTCCTGCCCAGCATGGACAGGGTGAGCACACACTCACCTCCTCTTCCGTTCTCTCCGACCCAGTGCCCTTCCGAGAGGCCCCGGTGTACTCCAACCGCAGGCGGCGGCCCCCCAACACACTGGCCGCCCCCCGGGTCCTGCTGCGCTCCAACAGTGACAATAACCTCAATGCCAGCGCTCCCGACTGGGCCACCTGCCCCGCCACCTCCCACCGCAGCCTCTCACCGCAGCTGCTGCAGCAGATGCCCAGCAAGCCCGACGGGGCCGTGAGGACCATCGGGAGCTACGTGCCTGGGCCCCGCAGCCGGTCCCCGTCGCTCAACAGGCTGGGCGGTACCGGTGAGGATGGCAAGAGGTCCCAGCAGCCCTGGCACATCGGGTAAGGAGCAACTGGGCGTGGTGGGCGCTCCCGTGGGGACCGGTCCTGGGAAGACCTCCGTGCACGTGGTTCCTGGTTCCTAGAACAACGGCCTTCCCTCGGCTGAGCAGAATGCCTTTTTTACTCCCGCCTGGAACCCTTTAAAACCAGAGTTCTGCCCCCCTGCCTGCTCCGACTGTCCTGAGAGCAGCGGGGACCCAGGGCCGTTGCCTGAGCACTGTGGCCGAGATGTCTGCTCAGGGCAGGTGCAGGAGGCCAGCTGAGCTTCCCGGGGCAGTGCGAGGCTGCCACTGGCATTTGAGGCCTTGTGTCCTTTCCTTGTGGGTCCTGAACTTGAAACGTGAACACAGGGAGCTAAGCCACCAGCCTGCCCCGTTTTGAGTTCTTCCAAATGCTGCATTTCACACAAAGGCACCTTATCTGAAGGTGATGCACACACACGGAGCAGTGAGAAGCCCTGGGACCAGATGGGAAAAGCAAGGCTGGGGGCCCAGCAGCCGAGGAATGGCCTCAGCCGCCCCTGTCATATCCACCCACAGCAGGTGCACAGAAGGCGTCTCTGAGTCTGTGAAGCAGCCCCAGGCGGCAGAACCCCCATCCTCCCCCTTTTCTCGATGAGGAAACAAGGCCAGTATAGCTCAGACTAAGCATGGACCCCGTCCATGGGCGTCCGACGTGGGGTCTGGGCCTCCCCACCCTCCATCTCCCCAGCACACACTCTTCCTTGTTGTGCTGCCTTGAGACTTGGTCAGGCACAGCTGGGATTTCCTAGGGGTGGGCTCGCTGCTGGGGCCTCCAGGGGTGGGTCTGGAGCTGGTTGGAACCATCAGACCCTCCCAGTCACTGCTACCCTCCAGCCCCCTGCGCACTCACGTGGGGCTGTTCATGTGTCCTCTGCGAGGTGGGCCCTGCGTCCTCCCATTTCACAGGTGACAGGACTGAACCCTGGCCTCCTGCTGCCAGTGTGTCGCTGGGGCAGGGCTCTGGCCAGGCTCCTGGCATCCGAATCTGCAACACGGGGCTCACGGGGCTTGTCCTCCTAGACCTCTGTCCTCTCCTGAGGTGGGAGGGCCTCCAGGGAGGGCCGAGGGCCTGTGTTTTCCTGGCTGGCACTGGTTTGGGGTCAGGTTGGAGTGTCTCCTCCGGTCTACGTGTCACCAGATCCCTATCCCACCCGCCCCATCTGTGTTTCCTCCCAGGGCTCGGAACTTGGGTTCCCCAAGCCTGCTGCATCTTACTGGTGCTGCGGCCCCAACGAAGATCTGGAATGTTGGGGAAAGGGAGGCGGACCGCCACTTCCCCCACGGCCTGAAGGTTCTGTCCTGCCCGTGCAAGCTTGGGGTGTGTTTGGGGTCGGGCTACAGGCAGAGAGCCCGGGTGGAGGGGTCATGCTCCATGTGGTCCCAGAAGCCGGCTGAGGGCTGCAACCAGCAGCTGCCCCCGAGGTTGTAGGGAGAAGGTGCCTGGGGTGACCTGAGTCTCTGGAGGCTCTAAACACTGGCCCCGCGCCCCAGCCCGCATCAGAGCCTTACCTGCGGACACTTCCCACTGCATCTGGTTCTCCACAGGAAGGGATCCAGTTCCTGGCCATGGTCTAGATTCTCTTTCTGAGTCATCCCCAGGGAGAAGTCCCAGGTGCTAAGAACAGTTTAAAGCTAAATTAAAGGATTCCCTCGAGGCAGCAGATTCCACTTCACACCATTCGCTAGAATTATGACCATAATTTTAGAAAAGAGTGTGTCCCCTTCTCCCATTATGAAGTCTAATAAGATACCAAAGGCAGCGTGGCCGGGGACTTGCAAAAGCTGCTAACAAAATATTGTTTGTGGAGAGAGAGCGTCAGAGCCCGTGGCAGGGCCCCTGCCTGACCGCCCTGGTCTCCTGGGTGGGGGGTGTTTCTGTGAGCCTGTGGTTGTGTTGGTAAGGTAACTGCGGCCGCCAGCCTGCCCTGAATGCCAGCTATCAGGACTTCTGGGTGCAATTGGGCACTTACTGAATGTTCTGTGCCTAATCTCTGGTGACTATAAAATGAGGGTCATAGGAAAACCAGCTCCCTCGGATTGTTCTTGGAATGAATGAGTTCACGGCAGCACCTTGCACACAGCATGTGCACAGTCCAGGGCGGCCCTTAGATGAAGCTCGGATCTGTGTCCAACCCAAGGCTGGGCACTTGGCTGGGCCCGTTCCTTTCATCACCCACAGCTGTGGGAAGGGTAGCCAACCACCCAGGTTTCCTGGGACCGGGGGACGCCCCAGTGCTGGACTCTCGGTGCTGACACCGGGGCGGCCAGCACCCACCCTTGCCAAGTGGCACCCTGACTGCCGGTCCTGCCTGTCTGCCACCGTTCTGGCCTCCTCCCTGCCCATCCGTCCAAAGCCTGCCTGTCTGTGTCCATCTGCCGAGGAACCACCTCCCTCACCTGTGACAGCGGCTGTACCAGGACAGCAGCCCTTGTCACTGCTGGGGTCATTCCCCAAAGGCTCTGTGTCCTAACTGGGGCCAGCCAGGCACCCCAGCTTCCCCCAGGGCACAAGGATAATGGTGGCACTTGAATCACATGGCAGGCTGTCTGCTTCCCAGCTGGGAAACCACAGTCTTTCACACCACGCCAGGGCAGGAAATGGCTGTACAGGCCACCAGGTGATGGGGAGCCAGCATGCAGGGACCCTGGCGCAGCCCTGGGCCTTTGGGGCTCCGGAGGTAGTGGAACTCCTCCACTCTGTCTTTGTGTTCTCAGCCCAGAGCCCAGCTCCGTCTGGGGGCACACAGACCCTGGCCAGCACTATGCCTGGGGCACTCACAAGGCGAATGCTGGCTGCCAGCCTCAGGGTGGCCCAGGGTGCCCCTGGAGCCCAGGAGGTGGGGTGAGGACATCCCCCACGGTATGGGGGGAAAGCCATGTGCCCACACGTGCCCCCTTCACCAGAGCCCCTCTCCCATCGCCCAAGCAGACCCCATCCAAACCGCTTCCAGCTCTGCTTCCGACCCGCTGTGTGGCTTTGGACAAACCACTCGACCATTCTGTGCCTTAGTTTTCTCACGTAAAACGGGACTAAATAGCTTGTGACGAGGATCAATTGGAATGCAGCATGTCAGCTGTGAGACCTGCGTCTCGCTCATAGTAAGCCCCTCAGAGGTGTTTGCTACTCTTAGCGGTCACCGTCATGGACTTTTTAGAAGGACCCTCTGGCCGCTGCGGGCAGGCACTGGAAGGGACGGGGGCCAGCATCGGAGAAAAGTCTGGCTTGGGCCAAGAGGAAGGGAAGCGGAGAGACAGCATGCTGGGCACGAAGGGGCTATGCCTCCCAGCTGCCACCCCCACCTTTTCCCAGCCTTTCTCTCGCACTGGCCGTAGGGAAGGCTGGCCACTTGGTCTCCCCTCTCTCTGGCAGAGCCCACTCTCCTAAGCTCCTACGTGAGGCCCCAGAAACCTGTGAGGGGTGCATCGCTGTGGCCAGAACCAGCCTGGGGCCAAACCCTCGGGTGCAGGCGGAGAGGGGCCATGCCTCCCCAGCTAACAAAGTCCTTGCCCAGGTTCCTGCTCCCACTGGCTCACCGGCTCCCTCCCCAGCCTGGGCTCCCATGGAGCCCGTGCTCACTAGACAGCTGACCCTAGTGCAGAATAAGAAAGAGCGTCCAGGTACCACAGCGCCTTCGCGCCCTGCCTCAGGTATGCTCTGCGCGCACCTGGGATGGCGCCCTCTAGTGGCGGTCACTGGCATGACTGGCACATGTCCCTAAGAACCTGCCTGGGAAGGGCTTTTTCTGTGTCCACCTGCCCCATCACCCACCATCGTGTGGAGAGGAGACACTGGGGTCCTGCCAGGGCCCCTCCCAGCGACCCTGGGGGCTGACTGGCTCTTGCCATATTCAGAGCAGCTCTTGGTATATTTCTGCAAGTCTGGGCAGAGGGTCCTGAGGTCTGCCCTGGCCTCACTGGCACGAGAGAGCACTGAGTCCCCCACCCATCCCGTGAGCGTTTCTCGGGTGGGTTCAGCTCAGCCAGAGGAAAGCTTCATGCTCTTGAGTTCAGGCAGAGATTAAATGCCAGCACCCCAGGAGGGTCGTGGTGTTGGGCGAGCGGAGCCAGCTCCGAGCCTGTGCCCCCGGCCCCTCTGCAGACACTTCAGTTCCCGAGTGTCCCGGGAAGCGGCACCAGCCCAGAGAAAGCACCTCAAATCCAGGAGCAGGCTGGTTCAGGCAGCAGAACGTTTAGATGGAGCCACGAACTTCAGAACTCACCCAGCCCCTTCTATGGAGTGGAAACAGGTTCCACTAGGAAGCTCTAGGGCGGTGGACGTCCACCTTGCCTGCACACCCCTTCTAGGGCTAAGCCCCCATCAGGCCAGCCTTGTGGGGGTGGCGTGTTCAGGCTTCTCTCCCCTTCTGCGAGTCTTCTCCCTGCCTCCTGGGACGTGGGGACCGGGACCCCAAAGCTTTGCTCCCGCCGTGGAGCAGGGACCTGGTTTCCTCGGTGAGAACCGTGTGCAGAGGGCAGCTGTCCTGTGCCTGTCCTGATGCAGAAAGGGGGGATGGGCCCCAGCTGGTGGGGTGGGGGCAGGGCAGGGACGGAGTCAGGTGGTCCCTTGCGCTTCCCTGCCCCCCCACCCAGAGTGCTAACAGCATGTCTCAGGTCAGAAGTGGGGATCGGTGAGGAGTGGACTCCTGGGGGTATGTCTACCACCTGGCAGGAAGGGGGGGCTGGGCAAAGGGCGCCCATCTGGGAGGCTGCCGAGGAAACGGGGGCCAGGCACCAACAGGCTGCCCCTCGCCTGTCACCTTCTCTCCTTCCACATTTGGGGACATTTATTCTTTGCTCCCTCAGCTGGTTGCATGAATGCATGAATTCCTGGCCACCTCCATGCCGGGCGCTCAGCATGCAGAGGTGAGCGCATTGTCCCCACCCCAGAAAGGAGTGGGGAGACATGTCAGCGCCCACAGTTGATGTAGTTGAGGACATGGGGATGCAGAAGCCCCTGACCGGCCCCGGGAGTGAGAGCTCTCACTAGTCAGGGCTCAGACCTCTGTGGGGAAGGTTGAGGGGGTTGGTGAAGGAGGGCAGATCCCGAGTGGAGAAGGGGCAGGCCAGCTGGGCCTCAGGGAGGGGCGAGGGGTCCTACGTGACTGGGGCCCACAGTGGGAAGGGATGGGGAGAGTTGCGAAAGGCCCCAGGACACACTAGTTGTCCTCATGCCACTGTGGCCCGCAGAATGGCACATCCTGATGAGGGTCCTCCCACCACAGCCCCTCCGCAGGACCTCGTTGGGCGGGAGTGGAGTGTGGGGTGCTCCTGCCAGAACAACAGAGGCAGGGCAGAGCCCGGGGCGGGGTGTGGTGCACAGGGCTGCCTGCAGCCTGAGGGCTCTTGCATTTCCTCCTGGCCCTGGTCGTGGGGTGACTGCAGGGTCTGGGCTTTTACACTTAAGACACAACTGCCAGCGGACGGTTGGCGGGGACGGGGGGCCTGCTGTGTTGGCTGTGTCCCCTCTTCTCCAGAGCCCCAGGCCGGCAACTCTGGAACAATGCCACCCACCCATGGTCACTGTGAGCCGGGAACCTGGGGGACACCCGATTTCTAGTAGCCCCCAGGTCTGCCAGGTCCCTGTTCACCCAGGATAGCTGGGAAATGGCTCCGTTCAGTCGTCTGTGTCACCACACAGCCGGCCAACAATTTTCTGATGCTGAGAATACAGCAGTTTAGCCCTCACACAAAAATAACGAGGTTGGAACTCCATCTGGCTGCTCCCAGTTGGAATGCAAGGAAAATGCTGACAGCTCGGGGTGCAGGAAACTGCAGACCCCTCCTTGTTGTGCAGGCAGGATGAAAGGGCCCCAGCCTGGCCTCCCCAAGTCTGCTTTCCTGAGAGGTCCGTGCTCCCACCCCTGAGCTGTGGAGGGCAGCAGCTCCCGATGTCTGGGCGACCAAGGAGGCTGGAGGAGGGCACAGGTCATAAATGGGGCATTGTGAAGAGACAGTCCTTCTGCCACTGGGGAGAGTTCATCACTACATGGAGCGGGGAGCCCCGGGTTGGGGTCAGGAAGCCGGAATGGGAGGCCAGCTCTATGTCTGTGTACCTAGGTCACTGTTTTTATGGCGCCTTCATGTTCTGACTCATAAAATGGACTTTGTGAGGCTCGAATTAACACAGTCTGAGAGGCTCTCCAGCATTTGTGTGGGACCCAGCATTGCTGCTGATGCCTGGAGCCACGGATGTGCTCTGGTCTACAAGGACTCACTCCTTCCTGTCCTTAGACAAGGCTTCTCATGCTTGCATTGCTGGGTTAGGGGACCGACCTTCTGCAAAGTGGCTCAAGTTGCAGAGCTGCCCGGATTGGAGCTGTGTCACCTTGATGCCTTGACCCAGTGACACACGTTCTAGCGCCTCTGGCACCAGCTGGCTGCCACGTGCACCTTGTTGCCTGCTTTCCAACTGAAGGGAGGACTGGTAGGGGCGCTACTGTCTGCGTGCACCTGCACAGAGTGGCTCCTGCTGACTCACGTCTGGCTCACTCCTGATCATCCCCGCTTAGCACGTGGGGAAACTGAGGCTTCCAGATTTGAACCGATTTGTCCAGTATCTGACAGTGGTCACAGGCTTCTGACAGGGTCATTTTGGAATTTGGGTAGATGAGTGAATAGATGATGTTTGGATAAGTGGTAAGCTGGCTGGGTGGATAGGTGCTGGCTGGGTGGGGAGGTGGGTGGGTGGATTTCTCTGAGGCTCAGCTTTCTAGGTTGGGTTCAGCCTCCTCACTGATAGTCGTTGAATATGCACGGTGGGCTCCTGGGGCTCCTGCGGCAGTCCCCAGTGGGGGTCCTCTGAGAAGGTGGGCTCCTCATTGGTTCCCATGCCCTGGGCCTAGTACAGCAGCTCCTTGTACAGCTAAGTAGCGGCATGAGCAGCTCTGGCGGTGACAGCCTCCTGCTTGGCTCTCTGCCCCGCCCCAGCCCGTCAGCGCGGTCCGCCCTGACCTTTCCTCCGGACTTTGGCCCATCCCCTGTAGGAGAAGCCCCCCTGCCCACCTGGCTCCCCTCATCTGCTCTCCTGGAGCTGGGCCCTGACCCATGCGACTGGTGGGCCTGCCTGTCCACTCCCCTCCAGGCAAGGGTTACCGAGACCGTGTAGACATAGCCTTGTTCCAGCCTGGCTGACAGTGAGACGCGGAGATGACAGTGCCGTCAAAGCTGCAGTGACAGGCAGCTGGGAGCAGGCTCTTCCTCTCTGCCCCCTTCTCGCCCTCCCTGCAGCCCCATGTGAAGGTCCTGCCTGCCACCCCTCAGTGCCCACAATGCAGGTGCGTCAAGAGTGAGTCAAGCACTGTTTAAAGGAGGTCGAGGCAGAAGGAGAATTCTGAGCCTGGTGCATGATATTCTGCCCTCCGCTGACCCCAAACCTCTTCTGAGCCCCAGGGATCTGGGTGAAGTGGCCCCAGGGGACACTTTCCCTAGCGCAGAGGAATCGAGTCCCCTCACCCAGGACTCGCCTCCCCTGCACTCGGCTCTCCTCTGGCCCTGGGCCACACCAGCCCTGAGTCAGGATGCATGAGTGAGCTTCACCTCAGGCACTGCACATGCCCCGGCAGGCTGGCAGAAAGGCCCCCTCAGCTAGAGCTTGAGCCGCTCTGGCCTTCCTGCCTCCCGTTCCATCACAGGCACCTGGCCCCTCTCTGAGTCAGCTGGCTTGGCTGCTACCCTTGGGCCAGAGGTGGTCACGTGTGTGGCTCCTGCAGGAGTCGCTGCTCCGAGAGCTCCTGGGGTGTCCCAGATAAATGACATCCATCCAGAGGAAGCATCTGCTTATTGGGGGAGTCCCACGGTGATTTGTCCTGTCTGCACATGCATCTGTGGCTGGTCAGGTCAGGAGGGACCCAGTGAGAGGTGATGTGAGGCCACTGGGTGTGCCAGAGTTCACAGGGGCACCTGTGCCCCCAGGACTCTATGACCTCCATCTGTAGCCTCAGCTTGTTTAGAGAAGGCTCTGCAGGAACACCGCTGAGGGCAGGGGATGAGCCTTCCCACCTCCCTCAGTGTCCTTGGAGCCCAGTGAGTGCCCAGAAGAGCTCGCATGGCCAGCCCTGTCCTGCACACCTTGCTGGTCTAGACTGGGGCATAGACTGAGCCCGTCGGGGCCTCCAGCTTCGCGTGTGCAGACATGGGCCCCATGGGTAGCTCTTCATCACATAAACACGGGTCCCCACGGGTAGCTCTCAGTCCACACGGTGAGTGAAAAATAGTTCCTGGCCACACCCCGGTGAATTTTTACCAGCGCAGAGCAAACCATGTGGCCCTCGTCCAGCACAGACATGGGTAAGGCACAAAAGGGCCATGGAGGGCATTAAATCCCAGAGTGAGTGGTGACATCAGCTCCCAGCACCTCCCCGCAGGCCCGCCTCACTGGTCCCCGCTGCAGTGCAAGGACATGTTCCTCGCAGAAAGCTCACAGCACCTCCGTGGCTTCCCAGGCCTCAGCCTCTGTGGTCTGAGAGGACAACCACAGTCGGGGACCCCATCCTTCATGGTCACGAATTTTTGACATGAGCCTGCCCCCTCCAGAAACTCAGATGTGTCTCCCTGACTGGGAGCCCAGCCCATGGATGATTGACATCCCTGTCACCTCCCCCTGGCGGGGTGGCCTCTTGCTCTCTGACCAGGATGGTAGCCCTCTTGTTCCGAAATCCCTGCCTGGATTCATCTGTGTGTATGTGTTTTCTCTAAAGATCCCATCATGGGGAGAGAACGTGACGCGGCACCTCATGGTTGTTGCTGACTAGAACAGGGTGGTCATGCCGTCTTCCCCGTCCCAGAAGAGACACCCCAGCCACCCACTACTGGGATGTGGGGTGCTGTAGGAAACCCCTTTGCACGTGTCCCTGGAACACGCCTCTCCCGCCGCCGTGTCCCTCCCCCGGGCCCAGTTAGCGCTCACTCACAGTCAGCGTGGAAGTGGGCCTGGGAGCATTTGCTCTTTGCAAAGTGACATAAAGCAAGAAAGGATTGAGTTGCTGCGTGTGAAATGCCACCGGGGCCCGCTGAGGGGGGGCCCCCTGTGTGGCGATAAAGCTTTTGGCAGAAGGTTCTGGGTGTTCCCTCCGCTGGAGAGGCTGGTGCTCACGGTGAAACTGATAAAATGTTAGAGACCCAGGGCCTGCTGGAAGCGCTGCCCCTATGGAGCCCTTTTTGTTTCTATTTTTTTAATTGTGGGAAAATACACAGAAGATTCACCATCTCAGCCATTTGTAAGCACACAGCCCAGTGGCATTAAGCTCATTCACAGCGCCGTGCAGCCATCCTCACCCTCATCCCCAGGACGTTCCATCTCCCCAAACTAAAGCTTTGTCGCCGGTAAACTCACCCCTCCCCTCCCCAGCCCTGGCACCCACCATCCTACTTAGGAATCTGGCAACTCCAGGGGCCTGCTCGGAGTCCCGCAGGGGCTGGCCTTTGTGTCTGGCTTATTTCACTGCGCAGTGTGCTCCCCCGGGCTGCAGTGGGTCAGAATGTCCCCCCGGTGAGGCTGGGAGTATCCCGTCCCACGGATGGGCCGCATTCTGTTCACCTGTTCGCGTGCGGATGGACCCTTGGGCTCTCCGTCCCGGGGCCGTCGTGAATAGGGGCTCACACACCCGCTTGAGCACCTGCCTTGCCCTCCGGTGTTTCCCACGAGTGCAGCAGCTGGAATCCTGAGTCCTTTAACCGTGAACACCGTCCCTGGGCCTTTCCCCGTCCTCGGCCGCGTCCTGACTCGGAGCTCCAGGGGGACGGCCCGCAGCCAGGTGTGTGTTGTGAGTGGCTGCGAGTGCAGCCCGCTCGGTCTCAGCCTCGGCCTGACGCCCTCTCTCCGCCCCCCTCTCAGGCCGGCCTTCCCGCCTGGCGCCAGGGACGCACTGCCCGCCCACGAGCACCCGGAGCCCAAGAGGAAGCTCTACAGCGCAGTGCCTGGCAGGCTCTTCGTTGTCGTCAGGCCATACCAGCCCCAGGTCGACGGCGAGATCCCCCTCCACCGTGGCGACAGGGTCAAAGGTCAGTGCCCTCCCCACTGCCGGGCCCTCTGCGTGTCAGCGTCTAAGGCGTTGCCCCCTGTGGGAAATATGGAGCCCTGGCTGCAGAGTGGCCCTGAGGTCCACTAGGGACAGTGACGTGTGCGCGTCAAGCAGGATTCCATTGTGGAAAGTACAGGGGAGGGGCTGACGCGGGCATCGACCGTCAGAGCTCCTTTCCACTAGGAGAACCCTAGGGCCTCAGGAAGAAGTGGCACTGGGACAGAACCTGGCATGGGTGGGATCTGGGGGGCAGGGAATGTCCACGTGGATGGCCCAGCATGAGCCCCAGCCTGGAGGCCTGCAACGCTTCAAGGAAGGACCTCCACCAGGTTGGCGGGAAGAATTCCCAAAGCAGAATCCTGGGAAATGTGGTTGAAAAGCATTGAGGCCAGGCTGAAGAGTTAGCCTTTGTCCCCAAGGTCCTGAAAATCGGGGATGGTTTCTGAGCAGGGGATCGGGTGGGTGAGGCCCTCTGGGAAGGCAAGTGCAGTGAGATCACGTGCAAGAGGTTGACAGTGAGGTGTCAGCTGAGGCCCGGGGTGCTGAAGGCCACAGGAGGGAGGCAGAGGAGTGGCGGGTGTGGGCTGCCAGCCACGTGGGGGCAGCTGGACTGATGAGTGGTGCCACATGGTACACCACACATGCCCAGCCCCACCTGGGCCTGTCACTGGAGGACAGGCTTTCAGAAGACGCACAACAGGGCATTGGAAGCATGCCCTTCAGAGGCCAGTCGGCCAGGCTCAAATCCCGCCTTCCGCACTGTTACCCCTTGACCCTGGAGCTGGTGATTAGCTCAGTTCCCTGCTCCTCACTGTGCAGTGATCTGGCCGACGTCCACCACCTCCCAGGTTGCTAATGGCAGGTGGAGCCCCAGCCCCTCCCTGACACCTGGCCACGCAGCTGCAGTGCGCTGGGCCAGCAAGTCCCAAGGGCTCTTCCTATTTCTGTCGCTTTTCTTCACCTTAGAACGTTTCTATTCATCTAGTTTCATGCTCTCTGACCCTTTCCCCTTCAGTGACTTAAACCGGGGGCTCTGTAACGTCCCTTAAGGTGTTATGTTCACCTTGTGAATTTCTTAATTTCAGAAATTATGTATTTAAACTCTAGCGTCCCCATGCGTGTTTTTTCTCATTTGTTTTTGTTTGCCAAGACTTCCTATTACTCTGTTGAGATTTTTCACTTGCCGAAAGCACGTGCTGTCTTACGACACTGTGAACTGGTGTCATCGCTTTGAACCCCGTGTGTTAGTCCCACCCTCAGGGTCACGCGCTCACTGCAGGGGTGTGGTGTGGGCGGGAGCCCGCCTGTCTCCCACGGGGACAGAAATCACAGACCTCCTTCCAAAGCTTGCCCCTCAAAAGACAGGCGGCTCTTGGTGGGGAGCAGAGACCCTGTTGTCAGGGATTCAACCCCCGCCTCGAGGAGCCGCCACAGAGGCAGGGGAGCTGGCTGCCTGGCCGGCAGGCGCAGGAAAGCTGGGAGGATCCTGGCGGCAGGCAGGAGGCTGGGGGCCTGGGGATAACCCCACACCTCCTGAGCCGGGCCCCCAGCTCATTTCATTCACATCCATCCTGCCTGGCCCAAAGGGCAGGCCTTAATGCTCCCGGGAAACAGCTGGGCCGCTTGTACCAGGAAGCACCTCCCAGCCTATGTCTCTTAAGACAGGGGCGCCCAGGATCAGGGACACGCCTGCTCGGACTGCCCCAGTCATGCGTGGGTTCAGGGAAGCCCAGGATGGCTTGACATTCAAATGGCCCAGATGTGCCTTCCAATCAGGGATTCAGGGCAGAATCGGGGAAACCTGGGACTCAGACTCTCCCAAACCGGGGCTCGCTCCCCTGCCTCAGATAGGTCCTTCTTCAGTGGCCCAGGAGGGTGCGGTGGTTGAGGGCGGAGCATCGCAGCACGGTGCGTAGCCACATGGTGACAGCGCCTGCCAAGCCCACTGAGTTTGCCGAGACAGCCTGGTACGGCTGGATGTAACCGCTGTCCACCTTACAGGGGAGGGTGGTGTGTCCCCAGAGGGGAGAGGCCCGGATGGTAATTAGTAAATGGACAGCTAGACGCGGCACCCTGTCCACCGGTTTACTTCAGCTGTGGTCTCGGCGCCTGTTGGGCTTGTAGAGGACAAGAGGGTAAATAGCTCGTTCTCCAGGTGTGAAATGCTCACTTTTCAGTGACTTAAATCAACAGCTTATAGCGAGCCCAGCCCAGTCCCTCTTGGCCACACGAGGAGTGCCTGGCGCCCCCAGAAGAAGCAGAGTGGCCTTTCACAGCCACCAGGAGGGCGCTGGCCTGTACTGTACGCGGGCAGGTCCCTTCACCGTCCGGGGCGGCGTGCCGAAAGGGCCTCTCGGCCCACGTGCCTTTGCATATCGTAGGCTGCTGGGCTGCGTGGTGGGGAAGGAGCCAGCTCCTCCGTTTGTGGAGGAGATGCTGCCGGCACTCGTCAGCTGGGAGGGCGCATGTTGTTTCCCTTTGGCCGTTTCTTCAGATTATCAGGCAGACTCTTAAAAAGCTGATAGTCTCTGTTCTTTGGACCTTCAGGCATCATGGGTCCCCTTGCTGTCCCTGTGGCCTTGAGACTGGAAGGATAGGGGACGCGTCTGTCGCCCAGGCCCCTTGCTCTGCCGTTCTGGTGCCTTCGGACCCTGAGTAATTTAAAGATGAAGATGTGCAGAGATTGCATTGATTCCCTGTGTGCAGCCACATTTGGAGGGGCCCAGGGCACCAGGGGCGCCCCCAGCCCAGCACCAAAGGTCTGAGCTATAAAGACCTCCTGGCTCACTGCTGCAAGCTTGGCTCTCATCTGTCTGGATGGTACCTTGCAGGGCACTTGGGTCCTTGTGAAGTGCCCCCCGCCCTGTGTCCATAGCTTGTGCTACTCACCCATGCTCAGCATCATTGAAGTTTAAAAACAAATGTGCTTCATTCTCCCAGTGGGTGTTCACGAGGGCCCTTCGTGAGCTTTAGCCAGGTGGGAGCCCCCAAGCCCGGGCCCAGCACCCGCCCTGCAGGCTGGGTAGCCATGTCCACCTGCCCGTGCTTGTCTTCTCATCTGTGCGGTGCAGAGCGGCCCCTTCTGTCTTGGGGATCAGCAACCCCCTGCCCCTCGCCAGCATCCCCATGACCAGTGGGTTCTTTGTGAGCTGGTCCTCTTGCCGTAGGCCAGGACACCCACTGCAGCGCTGGCAGGGCATGCCCTGCATTTGGCCCTTTGCCCTTGGAGCCCAGGAAGTGCCCCTCCCACTGACCCCCTCTCCACTGCTTGCCATCTGCTGACGTGAATTCACTCTCCTCCAACTGGCTTAAAAGATCCAGCAGACCTAGATGTTTGGCCCCCTCCCCAGCTTGGGAGGGGCAGATGTGACCTCACGTCCCCCATCCCCTTCAGGTGGCCTGTCCCTCCAGCTTTTACACCTGAGATAACTGATGGCAGGGACTTACAGCTCCCACTGTCCCATCTCAGCTGGGACACAGGGAGATGGGACAAAGGAGTCACATGGCGTGTGGTGTAAGACAGAGATGCCAGGTCGTCCGGCACCCTCCCCAACGGTCAGCAGCAGAGGAGACCTGGGGACAGCAGAGGCTCTGCCCACAGCACTTTCCTCCTCAAGGGACACTGGCCAAGTCCCCTCGTCCATAGCAGAAGGAAGTGTGGAGGAGCGCTGACCCCTCCCTCTGCTACCCCCCTCTTGCTCATCCCCAGACCATCAAACTGCCCACTAACATTCCCCCTTTCCTTGCTTCCAGTTCTGAGCATCGGTGAAGGAGGCTTCTGGGAGGGCAGTGCTCGTGGCCACATCGGCTGGTTCCCGGCCGAGTGTGTGGAGGAGGTCCAGTGCAAGCCCAGGGAGAGCCAGGCAGGTAAGGAGGGCACCACTCTGCCACCCATCCTGTTTTCTCTGCCTCTCTCGGGCCTGGGGCCGGCAGCGTCATAATGTTTGGGTGTATGGCAAAGTTCGGCTGGTGTGATGTTTGGGAAGCAGGGTTCCAAAACCAGAACTTCTGCGTGTCATTGAAATGGGCTAACGCGATGCCACTCGGCTTTGTCCAAACCAGAAATCAGTGTGGAAGCTTTTAAAAGACTCCTGGGTACATGTTCCAGAACTTGGATTGCACATTTTAGCTGTCGGAAAAGGGCCTTTGTAGGTTGGTCAATGCTTAAAGTCAGGTTATTGATCTTTCATGCTGATGTTGTAAGCAGGCAACGCTGCGTTTACCTGGCCATTCTGTGTGCTCCCCAGAATCCAGTGTGATGTCTCGAGGAAACTGCTCGAGAAGGTCAGAGTTCGTGGGGAAAGTCATTCCGGGTCTCTCCGAACTCCCAGCTACAGCCCTGGCTGAAAATGTTGTAGAACTGATTGCCAAAAAATTGAGTTCATCAGAATGTTAAGAGAAGACCACCTTATCAATTGGTGTTGAGAAAAACTCACAACATTGGGGAAAAGCGAAGCACTGGGTTTCTGTATGTGCTCTTCCGGCTTGTGGCAGAACTGGACTCAATGCACGTGTCAGAAGCGGCCTCACTGGCTTGTGGCTTTGCTGCGTCTCCCAGTGCTGAATGGTGGCCCCGTCCTATCAGGGTTCCCAGCCAGATGCCCCCCCAGTTGCCTGGGCTCGCGCAGCCGGGAAGTGAGGTGCTCTGGGAAGGGCCCAGACCTGGCCGGCTCTGAGAGTCTTCATCGGAGACACTAAACTCGTTCCTTTTCGAGGAGCTGGGTTAAGGGCGCATCAGTGCGCTAAGCTTCCCGTCCAGACTCTGCTCAGGTTCAGGCCAAGGGGGAATGTGTAACCCTGGCTGTGTTGCGGGGTGCTGAGGTAAGAGATGCCCCAAATGTAACCCTGGAAGGGAAGGCTGGGCTGCGCACCGCAAGTTGGCGGCTGGCAGCCAGTGGTCACAGGTGGACGGGAGCATGTTTCCCTGAGTGTGGTGACGGGTGCGCTCACCCCCTGGGTGGGCCGGACCTCGTCTGCCCAGCCTGTCTGGTCTATGAAGGGCCAGGGCCATGGCCTGTGAGCCTGACGCACCTTCAGGCTGTAGGCTCCTCCACCCTCCCCACCGGCCTCCTTCCTGGAGGGATGTTCTCACTCCTGTGCATGTGCCACAGGGCAGTATTGTTGATCGGACGGGGTTGTCTTCCTGGGTGATGCCTGGCAAGGGTTTAACACTTCTCTGGGGGCCGCCCATGTGTCCCAGGCAACGTGAGAGCATGAAAGCTGGTCCCTGACTCCAAGCAGCTGAGCTGTGCCACACAGCAGAGGCGGCCCTGTGCATTCGTGCTGTGCGCGTATCCCGAGATCCCTGGGCATCTTGCAGGGCCTGAGCCCGAGACATACACCTTAGGCCGCATTGCCCCCAAGGGTCTGAGGAGCTGGAACAAATCGCCACTTGGTGTCTTCAAACATCACAGTTTATTGTCTCGCGGTCCTGGAGGTCAGAGGTCTGGCGTGGGTCTGACAGGGTCGCCGTGGCGTTGGCAGGGCCACATTCCCTCCTGGAAGTTCTAGGGGAGAATGCGTGTCCTTGCCGTCCCAGGCTCTGGAGTTCCTAGCTTGCGGCCCCTTCCCCCAGTGTCAAAGGCGGCTCTAGCGGGCCATGTCCTTTCCGTGTCACCTGTCTCTGATTCTCCCTTCTGCCACCTCTTCCACTTTTTAGGATTTTTGTGATCAGACTGGCCCCACCTGTCAGTCCTGGTCCGGGCAGACTGATCGGCAGCCTTCATTCCCTTGCCATGTGAGGTTACGTACTCACTGGTCCTGGGGATGCACATGGGCGTCTTTGGGGGACTGTCCTCCATCTACTAGGTAAACTATGAACACAGGAGCTCCCCTATGATTGGGCTGTGGGCCAGAGGAGGGAGGCAGCCCTGTACCCTGGAATAGAGGGGGAAGGTTGGGAGAGCAGCACAAAGGAGACAGAATTTGAGCTGGATTATAGGGTGGGGACTATCCTGGAATGGGTCTCATTGGGTTCTGTTTGCCTCAGGTTTTCTAAGATTATGACTTACCACTATCTTTTTAAGAAATTTCTTTTGTAGAGGTATGATTTACATGCAGTAAAATGCACTGATTCCCAGAATAGTTCAGCGCATTTTGACAGATGTATACACCTGCGCCTCGACCACAGTTAGGATATATTTCTATCACCCCAGAAAGTTGTCAGGGTGCTTCCAGGCATTCCCCAAGCTCCAAGCACCAAGCCCCGAACCAGAGGCAACCACATTTCTGATTTCTCTCACCAAAGATTGTTGAATTTCCCAGAAATGGAACCCTACAGCACGTACTCCCAAGGCCGGCTTCTTTCGAGCAAGCAAATGCTATGACATTCAGGAATCGGTCAGTATGTTCTTATTGCTGAGGTATTTCCATTATGTTTATACTGCAGAATGTTTATTCATTCTCCTGGTGATGGACACGGGTTGCTTCTCAACTTGGGTTCAAATGAAGGGAATAAGGACGAAGCTGCTGTGAACATTTTTGTGCAGGTCTTTGAGCAGACATGTTTTCATTTCTCTTGGGGATATTCCTACATGTAGCGCTCTGGGTCACAAGATAGTGTGTTTAACTTTATAAGAAACTGCCAAACCGTTCTTCAAGTGGCGGTACCATTTTGTGCTCCTAATAGCCAGTGCGAGAGTTCCAGTGAGTCTACTTTCTCACCAATATTTGGCAATATCAATCCCACCCATGTTAGTGGATGTGGAGAGCATCTTATTGTGGGTGGCGTCTGCATTTTTCTAATGACCCTTGTCAGTAAGCACCTTTTGGTATTTTTACTTACCATAGGTAGAACTGCTCTTGTGAAGTATCTTTTCAAGACCATTTTCTACTGGGCTGTTTCTCTTGCCATTATTGGTTTGTGAGCACTCTTTATATATTCTGTCTATTGGTTCTCTGTGAGATACATGTTGCAAATATTTTTCCCAGTCTGTGATTTGCCTTTTTGTTTTCTGAATCTTTTCATGAGTAGAAGGTTTTCCTAAATTTTAAATGAAGTCCAGCTCATCTTTTTCTTTCACAATCAGCCCTTTTATGACACCCTCTCCTTTTGTTAACATTGGAAATCAGCAGATCTTGACTATACATAGAATCCAGGTGCTGGTACAAAGTACTTTTTGAACACTTCCATATAGTAAGGTGCTTCCACACACAGCCAGCCTAGTCCAAGCCCTCAGAACTTTTTTTGGTCGTAAAGTGGATATTTTGCTGGCAAATCCCACTCGTGTGCATTAAATGAAGTAAGCCAGTAGTTCAGGGAACAAACAGCATGGTGAGGACGGCCGCTTGGGGTCCCTGGTGCCTGTGGGCATGACCAGTGGATTTCTCCTCATTTGTCTAAGGACAAACATGAGAGGCCCAGGTGGCCAGCATCAGGATGAAGTGGGGGCCCTGGGTCAGTGGCTGGTATGTGGATACGAGTCTGGCTCGGTTCCATGGAGAGTCTGGGAGTCAACTCCACCTTGTGAAGAACATAACCTTGCTTCTCATTTCTTAGGACCGTGTGTGTTTCTGGCACTTCCTAGTTTCTAACAGGCTTTCCTCTGGTGTCTCATCCCACCTGGGGAATAAGCAGGGCAGGAACTGTCCTCCTGATTTACACACGAACACCAGGAGCTCGTAGGAAGGAGGTCACCAGGCTGGGCTGTGGCCTGTTTCAAATTCCTGATGCCCTGTGCTTTGACCTGTGCCCACATCTGAGCAGCCTTCCTCATGCATGGTGGGCAAATGGGGTCCTGGGGTTGGACCACCACTGATTAACCTCGTGCATATCAGCCAGGAGCAGTGGGGAAACTGAGGCAGGTCCCCTTCTCAGTTCAGCTGCCTCCCAGCTGGCTTCACACACACAGGTTATTTAACCACTCCGAGTAGACTTCACCTGGGAATGGCGTGGCAGTGTGGGGGTTCACAGTGACAGCACATGCAGGGTCAGGAGGAGAGGGTGATTGTCTGGTTTTTGTTTCTGTGCACAAGAGACAGAGGGGTACCCCGGTTTATAAAACTCACCCCTTTGCATGCATCAGCCCAGAAGATTGACAGCAAGGTGCCGCCTGGGGTGATGTCATGGTGCATGGAGGGCGGCCCTGGGGAGGGAACTGCCAGCTGATCATGTGTGCCCATCCCCTCCCCCATGCTCCCAGCATCCGGGCTGCTCAGCACCGGGACAGCTCCTCTCACTTGCATGCCTTGCACACCTTCTAATGCAGAACAGAGCGTGTCCACGGTCCACCGTGCTCATGACTAGGAAGCCGTGTGTTGCTCTGGACCCAGGACCACAGGGCCGGCATCGCCTCACTGTGATACCTCCTCGCATGCATGCTGGGTGCAGCTAAGTCAGCTGCTGTAACAAGCGCATCCACCATGTAACCGTGCAGTGTGGCTTTGGGTCAGCAGACGAGCTGCTTTTCTCCACACCCGATGAAGGGTCCAGGCCCTGCACTGTGTGGCCTTGCCCTTCCCAAGCGCCGAGGGGCCTCTGCCTGCAGCCAGCACATACAAGAAGAGCATGTGCCCACCTGGGAGATGCTCTGGCTCAGAAGGGACGCACACCACAGCCTCTCAGTTCCCACTGTCAAGGCCCGGCCCTGGAACCTGGTGCTAGGCCATGTGGTCCCCGGTCAGGAGGCCCCTCTTGGTGACTGACCAGTCAGCGTTCTCCAGAGGAACAGATCCAGTAGAATATAGTGTAGAGATGAGGGTGTGGATGCAGACACAGATGCATGTTATGACTTTCACTTTAAGGAACTGGCTCACATGGCTGTGGGGCCTGACAAGGCTGACATCCCAGGGCAGGCCGGGACTCTGCCTGGGCCAAAGCGTTGTCTTGAGGTGGAATTTCTTCTTCACCAAAGAGGCCTCAGCTTTCCTCTTAACTGATTAAGAGGGCCTTTAGCTGATTGGAGAAGGCCTGCTCACAGTGCCTCCTTTACTTGAAGTCAACAGAATGTAGATGTAATTGACACGTCTACAAGACGTCCTCACAGCGATGCCTGCGCTGGACTGAGTGACTGGCTGCTGTCGCCCGGCCAGGGCCCTATAAAGCTGACCATCACCGAGGTGGACGCACCTGTGGACGGAGGCAGGGATGGCCCCACCTCTGCCACCCAGTGGCCTGGGTGGCCCCTCCGTTTCCCCTGGTTTCCTCCTCTGCAAACCCAGGCTGCTGGGTTGGACCATGGCCTGGTCCCTTTTCCTTGGAATTCTACAAATTTTACTGCAAAAAGTGTTGCTCCTAATGCTGCATCTTGGTTAAGAAACAAACAGAATGTTTCCAAGATGACTTGGAGCCCATGGATGAGTCCGGTCAGGAGGAGCTGCCGCTCGTGCATGTAGTTTGCTGTGGTGATGCTTGTGTGTGAGTGGAAACCGAAGCTCTGCTCCCACCGTCCCTGAGACAATAACAAGGCCAGGTCGCTCCCACACAAAGTGTACTGTAGCTGCTGAAACAAAGGGGCAGACTGGTGGCCACTCTTCGCTTAGCATGAGAAGAGAAGGTGGCGTGACGAGTAATCCCTGCCCAGCTCTGTCCCCGTGTCCGGAGACGAGTAACCCCTGCCCAGCTCAGCCCCTGTCTCCTGAGACAGCCCAGGCTGGTCACCCAAAGGCTGCTGAGGTGGGCACGGTGACCTAAAGACTGTGAAGTTCAGACCCTGCGTGCAGGACACCACAGTCCTAACTCCCGCTCACCCCTGAGAACGCACCCAGGTGAGCTGCCCCAGTGTGAGTTGGGGTGTCACATGCCATAAGCAGTGCTGGAGCCCCAGAAAGTGACTTTGTGGGGTTCCTGTGGAAACGGCTTCCAGATCCAGTGGCTGAGTGTCCCGGGTGCAGGCCCTTGACAGGGTGAAGGGGAAGGACAGGCGTGCGGCAGCACCCGCCGGGCCATGCCTTGGTTGGCTGTTCTTCTGGGAAGTAAGTGAATCCGTATTTAGGAACTGCTCCCTGCAGCTCTCTGGAAGCTCTTATAGGACAAGGTCTAGATCATAATAAAGCCAAAATGTGGTGTGTAACGCATCCTTGTCTGCCTCCCAGGAGTCTGCAGGAGAGAGAAGAGATTCTCTCAGCTGTCCTCGTATCCTCCTTGGGAAAGTGCCCTTATGGTGCCCGTTTATCATTTATCAGAAAACACCACGTGCTCTCCGCTGTCCAAGCTGGGACTTGCAACTGTGCACCTGGACTTCCTGGCTCTGAATGCACATGTGGCCAGTCCATTCCCAGCCCCTGCTGGGAACTCTCCTGCTAACCGCTCTCCGATCTACCAGAGAGGTGGCCCCTTACCAGGAACATGTAGTCAGCTCAGCATTTCCGTGTACGTCCGGAGATGTCTCCTGAGGACCTCGGGCACTCTGGTGGCATCATACCCTGGGGGCGTTGAGTAGCAGGCTGGCCCCTCCCAGGCGTCAGCCCTGAGCCCTGCACACTGCACTGCCCTCCTGCTCCACTGCGGGTCTGAAGCCATATCCGAATGGGCCTCCTGGACGACACCACCCTGTGGCATTGTCAGGACTTCAGTAAAGCCTGGGAGTCTAAAACCCAACCCTCTGGTTAGGCTGAGCAGAAGCCTGAATGTTTGTGACTATTCACTAGTGGCTGCCTACTTTGAGATTTCTTGACTGTGCCTGGTGATAAAACAGAGAGATAACAAGGGGGGTCACGCCTCCCCACAGTGCCCTGGGCTGGCCCTATGGGGGGCACCCTTGTCCAGCGCTAGTCCGCCTGGAGGGGCTGTGCATCCCTGGGCTGGTCCTCTTCGGCTCGCTTGTTTATTATCAGGCGCCTGCCCCGTGCTGCAGGGCCCTAGGACATTGTCCCAGCCTGTCCCCATCGTAACCTCCCCTCACCTCAGGTTAGTTTTTAAAGATAACCCATGATCCTCACAGGACACTTGGGGGCTGGGGACTCAGTGATGAGGGTCAGAGACAGTAAGTGACTTGTCTAGAGCAGCATATTTAATAGGTGGCCGAGCCAGGACCCAAACATCCAGCTGACAGTCGGGTCCCCCACCGGGCTGGGGTGTCTCCAGCCGCCCTCGGCCATGTGAAGACTTGGTGGTCGTGGAGTCAGCGGGGTGAGGGCGGAGCTGGTGGCTGTGGTTGTCATGGAAGCGACGCTGGTAGGTTGGTGCTGGTGGCGGCGGTCGTGGTGATGATGGGGTCATGGTGGTGACAACCTTGCGATAGTGGTGGTATTGGTGATGATGACGATGCCACGGATGGTGACAGTGATAAGACTCAGGAGGTGACGAAGGAATGCATTTCGCCAAACTGGACGCCCTGGCCGGGTGAACATCGCTCTGCACCATAGGCAGAGCAGGCCCACTTACCCCAACCCTGCCCAGCCTCCCCTTCCTTCCTGGGAAGCTTCTGGATGATCCCTTCTGTTCTTGAGATTTCACTTCCTTCCTCCAGTTCTCCTCTTGGGGTCGAGTCATCAGCTGGAAGCCCTTAAGAAAAATCATTTGAACTTTGTATGCGTCCGTTTTCTCATCTGCAACTGCGTTGACAGTTGCTGGTTTGCATCCTAGGGAGTTGTTGCAGGTGTTTGTCGGGATGAATGCAGAAGCCACGTCTCCGTAACCTTCCAGTGTCTGTGGTCCCCAGCAAAGACAGAACCGGGGCCCCGGTAACAGGGCAGGGTACCGGCAGCAGGAGAGCTCTTTGCCTGCCTGTGGTGCTGTGGGCAGCAGTAATGAATCGTCATTGTCTGCCTGCCCCACCTCCGCCCAACCCCTGGGGGTCTCGGTCTAACAGGCCGCCCCCTGCCTTCTGCATTCCAGAGGTAGCCAGAGCGGCTGCAGAGAAGCCTGGCCAGCCGGCTCTGGGCTCGTGAGGCCAACTCCGAGGCCAGAACTCCCGAGAGGAGCAGAGCAAATGCAAAAGTACTGGTTCTGCCTTATTGCCGTTAGCGTTGGTGAGGTCCTGTGGCCCCTTGTACCAGTTAGGTCTCCACCTGAAAGATGCTGGGTGCCTGCAGAGGGAGCTCGGGCCGTGGCACGGAGACCCCTGTACCTCTGGACCCCTGCTCTGGGTCCTTGTCCACACAGTGGGTGGGACGCCGGCCTGTCGTAGACCCCTCTGCTGATAGTGAGGCCCCTGGTCTCTGAGCCCAGAGTCCAGGTGGTCCCTGAAGTGGACGGGGTCCTTCCCTTGCCCCTGGAAATGGAAATCCAGCTCATCTCTGGTGTCAGTTCCTGTGTCCCAGACGGAAACAGCTGCACACGGCACACCTCATGTCCCCATATGCCTGGGACCCAAGTGCTCTCACCACGGAAGTGTGGCATGTGGCCCAGAGTCACCTGGAATCCCTGAGCCAGGAGGCTGCTCTGGGCCACTGTCTGGAGCTGGGCTCTGGTCCTCTCGAGCCTCCCCAGCTGGGCCCCTGAGCACCCTCTGGAGACCTCCCTTCACTGCACTGCAGGCCCTGGCTTGACCCCAAAACTTGCCGTACTATCTTCAGGCCTCAAGTTTAGGGTGGGGCGGGAGCAGGTGCACTTCCAGGGATCTGTCCTGCCAGAGAAGCCACCTTCTGTGGCAGCAGCTGGCCTGTGCCCTCCCTTCCACCCCTCCTTAGCCAAGGTCCACCCTGGAGGTTCAGGGACTACCCAGAGATCTGGTCTGGGCTTGGACAGAGGCGTCCTGTGGTCCCCAGGAGCACTCAGACCCCAAGACATCCCACCCAAACCTGTGTGCCAGCCAAGGGCCGCCTGCAGCCACAACAGCATCTTAGCCTCTGCCTCTCAGAAGGGCCTCCTGGGCTCAGCATGGCCCTGACTCTGCCAGGGCAGCCAGCAGAGGGACATCGGTGGCTTCTTCCAGCCACTGATGGGAGGCAGGACAGCTCACAGGTGGGGTAACGGTTCACAGGTGTAGGGAGGCCCGTGGCCCCGTGCCCCCTGTACTGAATGGTGCTCAGGGGGGGCCTGGTGCTGGCTTTGCTCTGCCACACCCACACCTTTACCGGCACAGGCCCTGACGCCAGCACCCCCGAGGCTCCCGCGTGCCCCTCCCAACCAGAACTCCCCTTCCCATTCAAGGCTATCACTCTGGCTTGAATGCCGTTTATTTCCTTGTTTTTAATATTCTACTTCCTTATTATGCATCCCTAAACAAGGTCGTTTAGTTTTTCCCACGCTTGAACCACACGTGATGGAATCAAACGGCACGTGTGCCCAGCGTGTGCGGCTCCTCCACGGACACCCGTCCCAGACGTCTGGGTGCACACGTGGCTCTGGGTGTCCGCTTCACAGTCAGGTCACTGGCGTGGGGCTGCTCGTCTGTCCCGCGGTGGATGGCCACTTGGGTGTCTCCAGGGGTGGTCCCGGGCAGCATGGCGGTGGCCCTTGTCTCCGGGCATAAACGTGTGTGTGCTCGTTCCCCAGGTGTGGTCCATGGTCAGGGCTGGGCATGCCCTCCATTTCTCTAGATCCTTCTGCCCTGTCCTGAGTGGGTGCCTCAGTCAGCTCGGGCACCATGACAAACACTGCAGATGGGCAGCTCAGAGAGCATTCATTCTCACAGCCTGGGAACTGCGAGTCTGGGATCAAGGGGCCGGCTGGTTCTGTTCCTGGTGTGGACTCATCCCGACTGCACAGCCGCCTGCTCACTGCATACTCACTGGGGGGAGCAAACCCTAGTCTCACCCATCTTTCTGGGGCCCTGACCCCATCATGGGACCCCACCTTCATGACCTCATCTAATCCTAACCACCTCCCAAAGGTCCCTGCCTCCAAAGGCCATCACACTGGGAATTTGAGCTTCAACATATGCCTTTAGAGATCACGAACTTTTCAGTCCCTCATGGGTGGGCCCAGCTCTCATCAGCCCTTGCTAATGGCAGCTCTTCCCTCTGCCAGTCTGGTGCCTGTGCGGCAACGATGTCAGAGTTCAGTTTGCATTTCCCTTATTGATTCCAGGCCTGGGCACTTTTTTGCATGTTAATTGCCTATTTGTTTGCATTTCTCCTTTTGTCAAGTGCCAGTTGAGGTCTTTTGCCTATTTTTCTTTAGGGTTGTTTGTTTCTTGTTGATTTGTGGTTGCTCTTTATATATTCTACAGACAGCCCACTTGTCAGTGATACATATTTGCAAACATCTGTTTGCAGACAGAGGCTGGTCATTTCCTGGGGACTCTTCACATGGCTCGTGTGGTGGCCAGTCCTCTCCTTAATTAACATGGGAAGGGCAGGTGTGGGCACAGGTCCTCCTATAAACAGTAGAGCCTGCCCAACTAATCCCATGGCCTCCTTTCCACTTTGTTTAATGTGAACACTCCCGTCTATGGCAGGCATGCTGGCTTCCCATTTAAAATGAGACTCAAGGAGCTTCTTGTAGAAATAAATATATAGGGAATTCTACATTTGGGAAGCCCTGCCCTGCTGCTTCCAGGTAACTTAGTGTTGACTTCTTTTCCAGACAATCCCCTTTTAACCTAATTAAGCTGTACTCACCTAGTTAAGCAGTTACTCTTCTTAAAAAGCCCAGGTCATCTGAAGGCCATCAAGATGAGTGGGTAGGGGACTTCAGACATGTGCTGGGGCGGTACTGTGGGACAGGCTAATCCCAGAATGCCATGACATTGATCCTATGCCAGTCCCTGACCAGGGCATTGCACATTCCTTCCGTCTCCAAAGCAATCCCACAGGCTAAGTATCATCTTTCCTGCTCTGCACGTAAGGACACAGAGGCCCAAAGGCTTAAGCAACTTGCTCAGAGCCTCACTGCCTGTGAGCTGCAACCACAGGATTTGACTCTGTCACCCAACCCCAGGAACCCTTGGGTTCCAGAGCCCAGCACACAGCACCGCCCAGAGAAGGTGAGAACCCCTCAGTCAGGCTGGGTCCCCCTTTAGTGACCACAGATCTCTCTGAAGAGGGAAGACTCCCACACTAAATAAACAACTGAAATTCTGTCTATGACAACGTGAATCACTGGGAAAAATGGCTTGCCCTTAAAAACAAGTGTCAGGTCATTTATTTAGGTTATCACTGGGTGAAAGCACAGAATAAAGAGTTCCTGTAAGACCTGAGATGCCCCTGGGAAGATGGGGGGTTCCAGACCCCATGTGGGAAAACTCTGATCCAGGGTTCAGTCTCTGTTTTCCAGAGGAGGAAGTCTGGCTCATGGTTGCACAGGATTAAACACTTGGCTCATGGGAGAGTGAGGATGGGAACCTGACCTTGACCTCCTAGCCCAGGGCTTCTCCCTGCCCATCCAGCTCAGGGGCTGTTCTGTTCGTTATCACTCTTTTAATTGCAGGTGACCATTCCTCAGGGCTCCCTCTAAAGCGCTGACTCCAAAAAGGGAATTATTAGCTTACATGATTGAAAAGCCTGCAGTCCAAGCTTCAGGCATAGCTGGACCCAGGTGCTCAATTGATGTCCCCAGGGAGCTTTCTTTCAATCTCTAAACTCTGATTCCTCCATGGCAGCTTTATATTCTGGCCAGATTATTTCTCAGGGTGGTTCCTGGCAGCCCTGGGCTCATGTCCTCCTGGGTCTAAGTCCAGCATAGAGAGAAATGGTTCTTTCCTGCCTGCTTAGCAAATGTCCTAGGTTTGGCCCTGATTGGGTTGACTTGGGTCATGTATAGGCCCACCCCGAACCAGCCTCTACAGCTTGGGGATGGGTGTGCTTAAGAGATGTGACCTGCCAGGTCTGGGTCAGTCAGGGGTGCAGGACAGCAGAAGGAGAGGCCAGCAGAGCCTCTGCAAGCTGCCACCATAGACATCCCTTCAGCAGGGATTTCTGAGCATCTGGGCTCTTTGAACAGGAGAGGAGGCCACGGCCATAACCTGCTGCCATCCAGCTGGGAGCACTTCCTGGGAGGGAAAGAAGGGGTGGGAGCCGGCACCCACGTCTGGGCAGCTCTGGGCCAATGGGCCAGGGGCTGGCGGAGTCCCACTAGGAAACAATTCCGTGAGTCACAGTGCACATGAACCCTCTGCAAGACATCACAATAGGCATGGTTGGCTCTTCCAAAATAGAATGTTATTGTTATCTTTAGAACACTTAAAAATACAGGCAATTGGCTCTATTAGCACAACGGTAATCTAAAATATTAATGAGCGACAGAAGAGCCAGCTTCCAAAGAAGTCACTAGCTGCTCCCTAACGGAACATAAGATAAACATGAGAACTATCGTCCTGGCTGCTAATGATTATGTTTTTGTTAAACAACCGTGGCAAAATCATAAGCACCCTTCCCCTCCACGATGGTTTCTTTTACACCATTTTATTAAAATACCCTTGGAACCTCGCGCTTTGGCATGTGTGCGCCGTTCTCTAAGCAGCTGCTTCTGTGTCGTAAATGCCAATCTCCACGCTCCGGCTCAGCCCCGGAATAGAGTTCTGCCAGGTCTGTCGTTTCTGGTTCCGTCGGCCTGGGACCCAGCCTCCTCCCCTCCCAGCAGAGGTGGTTTCTGCCCTGGGTAACCATGGCAACCCCGTGATGCCAGTGCCACCCCCGCCTCCTGGGGCTGCAGGACGTGGTGTCTGCAGCTCCGGCAGGAAAGTCACCTTGGGCAGTAGCAGTTGGTTGCTGTGGGCTGGGGGACGTTCTTACCCCTGCACTGAGCCACCTGTGTGGATGGCAGCGGGCAGGAAAGGGCGTTAGCTTGGCCTGCCAAGGCTGCCAGGACAAAATATGCCAGCCTGGGCCTTAAACAACAGACTGTTTCTCCCAGTCCTGGAGGCTGGAGGCCACATCGAGGGGTCAGCAGGGCTGGTTCCTGGGGAGGCCTCCTTCCCTGGCTTGCGGGCAGCCGCCTTCCTGCTGTGTCCTCACATGGCCTCATTCCATGCATGTCTCTGGCATCCCTTTCTCTTCTTATGAGGACACCAGGCCTGTGGGATCAGGGCCCCCCTGTGACCTCACTTAACCCAAACTACCTCTCTAGGGCCCCTTCTCCAAATACAGTCATACTGGGGGTAAGGCTTCAGTACAGCCTCCGGATGGGAGGCACATCGGTGCAGAACAGTGTGGAGAGTGGTGGCTGTGAGCTGCACTCTCGTCTACCCAGTGCGTCCTGCAGATGCCTCTCCCTTCGTGTCCTTCCCCCCACGCAGCCCACCCCCAGGGGGGCCCTTCATTGTCTGAGTTGACGGCAGTGACCCTCCTCTCTGTCCTGAGACTGTCGTCTCGCCCAGCTGCTCACTGACGCTTCAGCATCTGGAAGCCTCTGGGGTCCACCGCAGGGCCCATCATCTGGACACAGAGCCCAGAGCTCAAGTCCATAGAACAAACATCGAAGTCCACGGCTCTGGTTTAAGGCCACAGGCCTGCAGCCAGAGCCTCCCCATCCCCTTGCTGGGTGACCTTGGGCAAGTCACTCAGCCTCTCTGACCTTGCTCTGTGAAACAGCAGTGTCAGTAGTGTGTTCACTTGCAGGGCTGCAGTGAGGCTGGGCTGGGTGATTGTGCAGACGCCTGGGGCAGGCTGGCTCTCAGGTGCGCCACGGAACACTGCTCTTGGGTTGTCATCATCCTGTATGCCACAGCTGCAGATACCCACAGAACGTGGCCCTAAACCCAGCCCTTCAGAAAGTCACAGGGCTCCCCCTCTGCCAGGAAAGCCAGGTGGTCTGGGTGGGACCTAGGAATCTGTGTGTTTAAGTGATTTTCCAGGTGAGGCACTTGATGAGCTGGGATCTGGGATCTTGAGTTGGAGCGGGTTTAAGAGGTGCATGTAGCTTGGGCCAAGGAGCCGAAGGCAGGGCCTGTGAGTTAGGGCACAGCTATTTGAGAAGTGAGCTGGTCAACACATACTGCCCTCCATGAAGGCAGAGAACCAGATTCAACTGCTCCCGTTTGTGTTCCCCATGCCTAGCATGGTGCCTGCCTGGAACGGAGAAGGTGCTACGAGAAGGTACTTCCCGGGTGCATGGATGGGAGGGTTCACTGAATGGCTGGCTGGCTGGCTGGTGGTGATTGGATGAATAGGTGAGTGAGTCAGTGGGTGGGTGGATGGGTAGGTAGGTAGGTAGGTGATTGGATGAATAGATGAGTGGGTGGGTGGGTTGGTGAAGGGTGGACGGACAGATGGCAAGACCACACAAGGGGGTTTGCAGGGCCTGTTATCTCTCCTACACAGCTCACCTTAATTTCAGGGTGGCCCTTCCAACTCTCTACCTCTGCAACACAACCTGATGAGATTTCCTTAAAACTAGAGTTTGTGAATGGCAGGGGAGGCAATGGCGGGTCATGAGACTTGAGAAAATACCAGCGTTGCTGGCATCTAGGCTAGCATTTCTTTGGGTCTTTGGCCCCTAGAGATGGTCTGTGAGGCAGCTCCCTTCAGGCAGCCTGATGCACCATGGCCTCGGACGCTGTCTGCCTGCCCTGTCCCCTGATCCCAGCAAGCAGGCCTCCCCCCTTCCCCTGCTGCGCTAGCGGGATGGCACCAGGGCTTGGACACCCTGCTTGGGAAAGGTGCTCAGCTGCCCTCCTTGGCCATGCCCCGAGTGACTCAGCCTCTTCAGGGCTACAGAAAGCGGATGGTGTCCTGCCCTCTAAGAGCTGGGATGAATGAGCTGCTCCAGATATGCAGGGGGCTACTGGCCTTCCATCTGTTAGTCCGGTGGGGACAGACCTGAGGTCTCTCCCTTGGCACCTGGGTGCCCAGCTGGGGATGGTCAGCCAGGGCCAGGAGCCCCCCTCTGGCTGGGGCACAGATGGAGCCAAGGGCCCACCCCCCCCCCACCCCCAGAGTGGACCGTGGCTCATTTTGGAAAACGAAAACCATCATATGGTGCTCTGTTACTGAGCTAAGCTGTTGTCTTTGGCGCCTCTGAAATAGACGATAGGAAACAGATCCGGGGATAATGAATAAACATTGGCTTACGGGGGCTGCATGCTGAGGACGGTGAAATCTCACACTGGCAGATTAAATTTAAGACATGCATATGTAAAGTGGGTATGTAAGGGCCAGGCTCCTTCCCAGCAAATCACATAGCCAAAGCAGAGCATCTGGGAGGATGCTCTGTGTGTGTGTTCCCCATCCCCAGCCAGCCAGGGTTTGGGAGAACCTGGGCGAGGAGGAGCCCGGGTTCCTAGGAGACCTGGCATGCGGAACAAGGAGATAGGGCAGGAAGTGGTAGGCTGGACATCGTCCACAGACGTGTATTGAGAGTCAGCATTCACGCTGACTTCCAGAAGCTTCCAAGTGGTTAATGAAATCAGGTTCTGAGGTCAGTTTTTGACAGCGAACCCTCTCCTGTCTCATTTTACAGCGCTCTGTGATCTGAGGGACTCCAGACACCGCCCCCTCCTTTCTGTTTTCTTAAATCGAGGTGGAATTCCCATACCATAAAATGTACCCTTTTAAAGTGTGCAGTTCAGTGGCTTTTAGTATATTCACAAGGCTGTGTAGACATCACATTGTAATTCTGGAACATTTTCGTCACCCCAGAAAGAAACCCTGTATCCATTAGCCGTCGTTCCGCTCCCCGCTCTTGCCCCGGCCCCTGGCAACCACCGGTCTATTTCTGTCTATGGAGTTGCCTACGCAGGACGTTTCATGTGAATGGAACCCTACGCTGTGTGGTGTTGGCGACTGGCTTCTTTTAGCATCATGTTTTCAGGGTGCGTGCACGGTGTAGCGTGTGTCAGAATTTCATTTCTCTTCAAGGCTGAATGATGTCTGTTGGAAATATAGACCACATTTTGTTTATCCATTGATCAGCTGATTGGCATTAGGGTTTTCACTCCCTGGCTTTTGTAAATAGCCCTGCGGTGAGCATCTGTGTACAAGATGCTGTTTGAACCCATGTTCAGTTCTTTTGGGCACGTACCCAGGAGTGGAATTGCTGGGGCACGGAGTAACTCTGTCTTTAACCTTTTGAGGAACTGCCGTGCTGTTTTCCGTTTTCTATGAGAGTTCTGACTTCTCCGTCCTCACCAGTGCTTCCTGTTTTTCTATAATAGCCATCCGAGTGCGTATGAGGTGGTATCTTACTGTGGACACACTGATGACTGAACCCTGATACCTAATGTTGAGTACCTTTTCATGTGTTTACCGGCCATTGCGTATCTTCTTTGGGGAGGCATTCACTTTTTAATTAATGTGTTACACGTCCTGTAATGAATTTGGAAAAATCCAGAAAGGTTTAAACAAAAAATAAAACCATTCGTCACCCTACCTCATGCTGATGGTCACCACAGAGATTTTGTCCCTTCTTTGAATGTAAATGTATGATAAACAAAACTGAATGCATCCTTTTAAGTGATGGATCCTGCTTTTTTTCTTTCCCAAGTGACAAAGGACATCATGTCATGGATTGAAAATATTCCCCCAAGACACTGTTTCCAGTGGCTGTACAAATTGTCATCGATGATTCATTGACGTGACCCTGTCCATCAGTGATGTCACTGGCGTGACATTGTCCATCTGGTCGCCCCCTTCTGTTGTAGCACATGGCTGGTATTGCCATGAATTGGCTAGTGCTCACAGCACTTGAGTGAACAGCCTTACCATTTAAAAGCTCTGTGTGAGTCTCCAGAGGATGTGGATCTTAATAATCTACTCCCCCAGATTTGCACAGCCCGAGGCCACCTCTTCTCTATCCTCAGCCCAGGGCAGAAGCCTGACTGCCTCCCTTCTGTCCCCTTCAGGAACCCTTTCACGGTTCAGCTCTCTGAAGCTCCTTAAAGATAGGACCTGCCCACAGCAGGGACTTGAGAACATGGAACGTACTTTTTCTCAGAGGAGTAGGGATTGGCTTCTTGGGCCAGCTCACCCACTGCTGCGCAGGGCCCTGAACTTTCATGCTCCGAAGTCGTGGGCCTGGAATTCCGGATCATTTTTGAACAGAGGGCCCCCCGTTTCCATTTGACCCTGGGTCCTGAAGCTTGCATAGCAGACCCCACTCACTCGAGGTGCCCCGTGGGCCCCCACCTGGCCCTTGAGGCCGTGTGTTTTGGGCTCACACTTGGAAACCTCCCCCTTGTAGAGCACTGCCATCTTTACCCAAAGGCAACGTGTTCTGACGACTCCGGGGGCTGGAACTTGGCTCCAGGGAGTGGGTTATTATTCATGCAGCCTCCAGACCCAAGGTTGGGGCTCTGAACTGTCCTTCCTTGGCTGTGCTGAGCACCACCCCAGCCGCCTGCTGGGACCGGCCTCGCGCCGCCCCTTCTGAGCCCATCTGGACCAGCACCCACTGTGGTCAAGGCTGCAGAAGTGCATCGGGTCTCACTGCTGGCTCTGGTGCCCCCTGGCGGTAGAAGCCCCTTCCTCCGGGTTGTTGAGATTAGAAATTTGTTTTAAGAAATAATTGCTGAATGCAGCCAGAACCCCCAGGAGTGTGATCCAGCTCGGCACAGCTGCTCACTGCTGCCAGGGTGCCCCCAGCCGCCCCTGCCTATTTAGCTGAGATGCAAACGTGCCCTTTGCTCGAATCTAGGAGGTTCTAACCTTGCACTACATGTACCCTCCTCCTCTACGTGTCCATGGAGCGAGCTGCCCTCGCCTCTTCAGCGTTGGCCACTGGGGAATGGGGTACAGGGCGCCCCAGCCCTCCATGTCCGAACGCTGCCCTCTGTGGGCTGACTGTACCCATCCCTCCTCTCCTGTCGGGGGCCATTAGCGGCTGGTGGAATGTCGTGCAGGGGGTAGCAAGCCTGTTAGCCCTTGGAGCCTGGGTGGGAGGACAGGGCTGGGCTCAGAGCAGCCTGCGGGAGTCCTTTTCTAAGAAGAGAAAAGGCCGTGTTCCCAGTGGTTCCGGGAAACCGAAATCAGAGTCACTCAGTCATGACCCAGCTCTTCATTTGCAAATCATTAAAATTTCTCCAAGGGCTGGTCCATTTTCCTGGTGTCTTCCTTGGGATAAACAGGGCCAGCATCCCACCTGAGGGCCCATTTAATACGTAAGGACCCTGGAGGTGAAGCAACTTCCTGGCAGTCACACTGGGCCCCGGGTTCACTGGCTGTCTCATGCAGCAACATCTGTCCAAATGGGCTTTTTAGGGACTCAGAGGTAATTTAGCTGAGCAGCCACCCTCGGCAGTGCCTGACTGTGACCTCGACGGCCTCCAAAAGCTCACCCCCGAGCAGATCAGCAGGTGCATAAGGAGCATGGAGCCGGGGCCCCTGCTAGCCTCCCTGCACAGCGGTGTGTGTCACTAGGTTCTGTTACCAGAGGCGGCACTGACCTGGTGACTCCCGTCTCCTGGAAGGACGCCCAGGGAGAAAGGAGAGGTGGCCAAGCTCGAGTCCCACATCGGTGTAATGGAGTGGAGATCGGAACTTCCTCTCCCCTCAATCAGAGCCTTTTATCCAACCCAGATGCCTGACTGGAGGGCTTTCCTCTTCCACTGAGCACCAGCCCATCAGAGGAGGCCTGGGTCATGGCATCCCACAGTGGGACACCACATGGGCCATCCAGAGGCCAGGCGCTCACAGCTGGGACCCCTCCATGGCCCAGCACAGGATAGGAGAAGGAGGAGGAGGGATCCGCTCCAGCTGTGTACCTCCAGTCCCCTTGTCCACAGGACCCTGCATGCACTGACGCTGCTCAGAGCACTTCAGGGGTCATGGACCTCATTAAGGATCAGATGGAAGCGGCACAGGCACACATTTATGCACATGTGCACACACCTGCATGTACTCCTGTAGACACACACTGCACACGTGTCTGCAATCCCTGCACACCATGCACACACATGCAATATGTGTGCGTGCATATCACACATGCTGCCTACGTGCTTGCACACACCCACACGTGCACACAGCTCAGTGTGCTCTGTCAGAAGGCTGCAGGAGCCCACCATGTGCCCAGGTGTGCAGTGTGTGTGCTGACACGGACTCAGGAAGCGTGCTGCTCCGGCGTCCCTCTCGGGTGTGCTCTGTCCTTGAGTCCTGGCGCAGATACAAACCCAGCGATGATCTGACCTATTTCTTGTTCCTGAAGCTCCCAGCTCCTCTTGTGGACAGTCCTAGAAAGAGTCCGATGCAGGGCAACCACCTCATTTTTCATCCAAATGGGGACACTTCTGAGAGCAAAGGAGGCCAGCCTGCTGGCCCAGCCGCAGGACCCAGGGCTGCCCTCCTAACGGCCACAACAGAGGCCTGGCGTTGGAGTGTGCTTGTGCCCATCAAGTGGACAGAGCTGGAGCATTGCAATGGTTATCCACTTGCTCTGGTGATTCATTCAACCCACTGTCCATCACTGGAAGACAGCTGGGGTGGTGGCCCTGTGTTCCGTGGAGGAGAACCATCACCGAGTCACAGGCGGGGAAAGAGAAAGGGCTTATCTCAGTGGTAACAAGGCCCCAGGGAAGCGAGCCCCCGTGCCGACAGCCGCTGCTCGAGAAGCTTCGGGCGCCCCAGCAGAGCGGTCCGGGGAGGGCGGAGACAGAGCTTCGTTCTGTGAGTGGGCCTCTCCGGCAGCACTTTGCACTCCCACCCCACACACCCACCCCAGACATTGCCTCAAGGACCCACCCGTCCTTCTCTTTGGAGCAGGAAACCGCTTGCCTGTTGGGGTGGTCTATCCCCTGCGTGGCAGCAGGGATATCCACCCTGACCCCACTTTGTCGCCACCTCGGGTCCGGCGTGGGTCCGTGCTTGCTGGGTGTCCGTCAGCTCACTGAACGAGCCCATCTGCTGGGTGTGGGCATGAAGGCAGGCAGTGGTGGACTGTCGGAGCCCCAGGCAGAATGTTCTGGAATCATTTGGGGTTTTTTACGATTATTTTTATATTGAGGTGAAATTCACGTAACAAAATTGACCATTTTAACGTGAACAGTTCTGAGGCATTTGAGCTGTGCAGCCATCACCTCATACAGAGACCCTGTCCCCATGAGAAGTCACTCTGCCCCCAGCACGTCACAGCCGCTCGTGTCTCCTGCCTCTACAGGTGTCCCTGTTCTGCATTTTTCATACACGTGGAATTATACGACATGTGGTCCTGTGTCTGGCTTCTTTCATGCAGCAGAATGTCTTTGAGGTTCATCCGTGTAGTGTGTGTCAGGGCTTCATGCCTTTTCAGGGCCGGAGAATATTCCACAGTGTGGATAGATCACACGTTGTTTCTCCGCTCCCCATCAGCGGACACCTGTGTCCCCTCTTGGCCGCGGTGAACACTCGTGTACGCAGCAGGGTCCTTGCTCTCAGTTCTTCCGGGCGTACGCCTAGGAGAGGAATTGCTGGGGCATACGGTCATTCTGTTTCACTTTTTAGGAAATGCCAGGCTCTCCCACAGTCTAGAGTGTTGACCCTGCAGAGTGTGCTCAGTGGGACCCGCTGTGTCCCGTTGCCGGGGCACAAGCAGGGGCTGGAAGGTGGCAGCAATGCCCTTGGCATCCCCTGTGTAGCCAGCATTCTGCGCAGAGCTCCGGTCCCGGGGGACAGCTGCCTGTCACTTCCCGGCACCCGTCCCCATTCCCCGACTGCCCTGCCTTCCCGTGCCCGGCACACAGGGGGCCCCGCAGACGCTTGCTACATTGGAGCCGGAGGAATGGACATCGCTTTGAGACAGCTTGTTATCTTCTAACAAGCCG
This sequence comes from Phataginus tricuspis, assembly GCA_029783875.1. Taxonomy (NCBI): domain Eukaryota; kingdom Metazoa; phylum Chordata; class Mammalia; order Pholidota; family Manidae; genus Phataginus; species Phataginus tricuspis. Next base: position 5,208,984 of record JAQQAC010006904.1, on the reverse strand, counting down.
TAACCAGCCCAAAACGGATTTAGAATTCAGTGTGGTTAGAAATCATCAAGTCTTATGCCGTTTAAAAATTGCTTGTCATTTTGTATGCCAAGAACGCTTCCAGCAGCCTACTTTTCCAAAATGATCACTGATTGGAACAAAAACACTGCCACTAAAATTAGAGTGACAAAATGGAGTTGTTACGAAACAAAAAGAAAATCGACAGGTACATTTTAACACGTGGGGAGTAACAGCCCACCCATCCCCACCTATGGGAGCAGCACGAGGCTTCGTTGCCCCGTGTGTTCCCAGGGACATGGGTTTCCATATGTGGGATCCTACTGTTGATTAAATTCTTGATGAGAACCCATCTGAGAGAGAGTGGTTGCTTAGGAGTGGGAACTATTTTAGGGATCTAAGCTGGGGCCTGGAAATGCACAAGAGAAATGTTCATGGAAAACTCTAATAAATAAGATGCTTTCAAATTTGCGTAAAACTCCAGGCATTCCTGTCTTGAAAAAGGAGTCCGTCCTCCCCTTTGCCACCTCCCTCCACCTCAGCCGGAGCATCTAAGACCTGTTGTTTGTTTCTCCCCTGTTTCTGACACAGGCACCACAGGCTCATTCCAAACACACAAGGCAGGGAAACCACAAAACAACTGGGACTTAAATAAGGTAAAGGTTTGGGTTCTCTCCTGTTCGAGGAGAAAGAAGAACACGATCCAGTATTGGGATGAGGGCTCCAGGCTCGCGGGGATCTTTTCCTTTCTTGCTGCTCCACCATCCTTAACAGGCTGCTTCATGGCCCAGGGTGGCTGCTTAGATTCCACCCATCGTTTGGAACTCACATTCCTCTACTTTCCAAACAAACCACTCTCCCTCATTTTAAGAACACTCAAGTGGTCCACTGTGCTTCTAAGTCTTGTCCATAACATGATCTCAAGAAAGGCGAGACCTGGAGCCATTATTCCAGGAAACTTGCCATGGAGGAAAAAATGGAGATCAGATGTTGGAGTAGGCAGCCGGCCACTCCACTACAATACCTCCTGAGTAACAGCCTTTCTCCCTGTTTCCATAGTATGCACCCCATCTGACAACCTCCCCCCATCTCCTCCAGAGGTGTAAGATGTCATTGGGTAAAGGATTGAATGCTTTCAGCAAGAAAACAAAATTTATTCCACACAGGGGGAGACTTAAGCCTGGAGAGGACTCACCCAAGGAGAGGTAGTGCCTGCACGCTCTTATACCGACCATCATGGGGTGTCAGGTGGGTTCCAGAGTCCCATCAGTGTTCTCACCCTCTTCTGAGCCCCTGGACCTCTTACAAGGTCACAGCTTGTGTTCTGAAGCAATGAGTATACTGCTAGTATCAGTGAGGCCTCAGTTACACATGATAAAAATCAAGATCAACCTGGCTGAAGCCAGTGGGGGACTGTTAATGGCTTTCAGGTTCAGGGCTGATGGCTTCAGGCACGGCTGGATCCAGGTGCTCTGCGAACATTAGGAAGTGCTCTTTCATTCTCTCTCTCTGATTTCCTCTGTGTGAACCCTGTTCTCCATGCCCTGTGGAGATGGCCACCAGCAGTGCCAGGTTAAGGCTTGACTATTTTAGCAGTCATTAAAGGAACAGAGTGCCTCTTTTCCATATTGTAGGAGAAGATTCAGGATTGAATCTCATTAGACTACTTCATGTGCCCATTCTTGACCCAATCAGAGTGACCAAGGGGGGAGGATGGACCCTTGGGTGCTTCCCCAGAAGCAAGAAATGGACACTAGGCAGGCAGAATACACACTTTCCTTCCACCCCTGCTCCAACATCTCATGGTTCCTGCCCTGAATCCTCCCCTCCCGAACCAAAACATACCTGTCATGGTCTCTTTCCCTGGGGCCCTTGTTCACTGGCTAGTCTTTTTGTTTATAGGTCTCTTTTTCCCAGAGCCTGCGGGTCTGTTCAGAGAAAGGCTGTAATACCCTCTCTGCCTCCTCAGTGCCTGCCCAGTACAGAACTTGGTGCAGAATAAGTGCCAGTAAATGTACGGTAGCTAGTTGGCTAGGAGGAAGGATGTGTGGATGGGTGAGTGGGGAGTGGATAAATGTATGGATAGTGGACAGATGGGCGGGTAGGTGATATGTGGGTGGGTGGGTGGGTGGATGTGTGCAGAGTAGAGAGATGGATGGATGGATGAATGGAAGGAAGGATGGTGGGTGGTGGGTGTGTTCCTGGATAGCTTAATAACCAGATGGCTTCCTGAAGGAAAAGGGATTTGCTGCGGGTCACACAGCCCCCAGTACTACATGCAGTTCAATGTGGTGACATTGTTTCATGCCAGAATTTAACTTTCATATAGCCAACCCTTTATAGAGCAGTTGAATAGTTTTTAATAGTGCAGGTGGCACTAAGTCACTCCCACTAGGGGAGCATTGCAGGAGGCCCCGGGCCAGCCACGTGGCCATCCTGGGTAAGCATGAGTTGGGGCTGTGCTTCCCCTGGCCCCTTGGCTTTTGCCATGGGGTGTGATTCTGGTGGGAAACACTGCCTGTCCAGGTGCCTTCTGTCCGTGTGATCTCTAGTGCGTGAAGCCCATGTTAATTGTTCTTGAGGTATACATGCGGCCCAGCAAGTGAATGCTCAGATCCAGGCATGCTGCACCGTCTGGATCACGGGGCACTGTGCGTGCTGTCGGGGTGACCTTGCTGACCACCAAGGCACAGAAGGACAGTGGGCTGGGGCAGGTGACCTTGCGCTGACCACTGTGAACTTCTGGTCCTGCATGGCCCAGGGCACCAGGCGACACGTGGAGTCTAAGACTCTGACCTCTGGGACCATGGCGAGCCCCTTACCTGTGTCACCTCACCCAGTCCACTGGGCCCCATGCTGGCTTCCCCTCTTGACCTTCGGGACCCTGTAAGACAATCATCCTATCACACAACTGTGTTTCGAGGATATTAGACAACTCTAGTAGTAAAGCTCCCTCAGCCCCTGCACACAGTAGGTGCTTGGTAAATGGTGCCATTAGGACATATCATTTTGCTTACAGTTGCTGTGACTTAGCTCCATCCTCAAAGGTCACAGGGTTTCTGCCTATTCTTTGCATGAAGAAATCAAGGCTCAGGGAGGTTGGGTGACTCGTTCTAGGTCACACAGCCAGTGTGGCAGGGGTGGGGCTTGAGTCCAGGGTTTCCTTCCACCACCCCTGCTCCTGCAGGTCCTGCTCCCGGCAGAGAAGAGGTGGGGGGTTGGGTGGCTGGAAGGAAGTGTTTCATCCCTGTTTTCTACAGCTCTGGCTGGGACAATATGTGCCGAGGGACTCACCCCTGACCCAGACCGGGCCCCGCATTACAGGGGAGCTCAGGGAGGGCCTCGTGGACATGTGCTAGTGGCAGTTGCATGGCCAGCCATGGGCTGCGACTTCGGAAAGATACTCCATTTCTCCTGCCTCCTTTGGAGCTTCTCAAACAAGGCCACCACCTGTCTGCTCTTCCTTCCTCCTTCCTTCTCGGCAAAATGAGAGTGCATGGTCAGGTGGTGACTGTGGTGGGCCGGGGCAACCTCAGTTGCCCTCACTTCTTGCCTGTTCAGGTGAGGGAGGCTTACCTGGAGGTGCAAGTCCCAGGCCGTCAGGGATAGCACGGGCTGAGAATTGCCCTCCGCTGCCTGTGGGGCCCAGGGGTTGGGGCCTGCACTGGGCACCTGTGTGGTGGACCACCGGCCTTTTTGCATAGTGACCATGCTTGGACTACCATGGGGGTGGCCTGCACATGCCCCCCACACATGAGCATTTTGTTCTCAGCTCCGAAGCCCTGCCCAGAACCCCTGATTCGCACGCCCAGCACAGCCACCATGAGCCCATGGCGCTCTCAGAGGCCTTCATCGGATGCCGTGTCTCTAATTTTCTGGCACGCGGCTCGCCCAGGGGCCCTGATGGTAATAACGCTCGTAGAGCTTCTGCCTCTGCCCCAGGTCCTCAGGAGAATGGTGACTAACCGGGGCCTGCCTCTCCCTCATCTTAGGAATAGCCCGGTTTCAGCTGTACCTGTGAAACTGCATCGTTTTGATAACTAACGGGAGGGCTTGGGCCTCTCTTTGTTAGAGCTGTGCTCTGTTCTGTCTGCTGAACAGAGATGAAAAGTGCATGAGACCAGGGCCCACGGGCAAGAGGTGGAGCAAGCAGGAGCCCGATCATGGGTCTCCAGACCCATCTCTGGACTCTGAGAGAGCCCCGGCTGGGACTGGAGGGACGTTGGAAGCTCCCAGAGGTTCTCCAGATGTGCCATCTGGGAGCTTGTCAGAAATGCAGGTGCTCGGGCCCCCCGCCCCAGATCAGGAACGCTGTTCTCACTGCCCCCGGGATACGCAGGCAGCTAGTGTCTGAGAATCTTGCACTCGGCTTATCAAAGTCAAGGGCCATCTGTGAAGGCCTGCTACTCACAGTGTGGTCCCCAGACCGCCTGGACGCCTTTAGGAGTGCTGAATCCCAGGCGCCCCTGGGACCTACTGGATGGCCTACTGGATGTTGACAGAGTCCTGGAGCATTGTGGGCACGGGGAAGTGAGGGACACGTTACCTTCAGGAGGGTTTGATTATCTTTGGAGTGGGAGGAAGATGCTGGTGGCCCCAGGGCTGCCCAGGGAGACTGGCCACGCAGTCAGCTCACCTTCCCTGGCTGACTGCTTGCCCCTGGGTCTGCAGCTCACAGCCGGCTCTTCCTCAGCCCCACCCCGCCCAGGTGAAATCTTTACCTGCTCCTGACGCACCTGACATCCCATGCTCCTGGACCACGGCCATGTCCAGGTCCCCAATGACAGGCGACGGTGCCCAGGGAGCAGGGATGGGGGCCCTCCAGTCCTGCTCTCAGCACTGACCACCTGTGGACCCACGGAATCCCCCATCCATGGTGAGCCTAGAGAAGGACCCTCCTCTCTAGCTTCCAGAGATACTTTGACTTCAAACTCCTGGCCTCCAGACCAGGAGAGGCTGCATTCCTGTTGTTTTAAGCCCCCATGTTGGTCGTTTGTGATGACAGCCACAGGACATGCACACAGGCCCCTTGGGGTGCCCACCCCCACCCCCACGTTTGGTGGGTGATTTTCCAGCATAGACCTGTCCTCACACTAAGCAGCCAGGGGAGCCCTGGGCCAGGTCTGGAGGAGTCCATATGCAGGCTTCTGAGGCTCTCCCTCCCGTGAGGGGCACAGCACACTGTCCCCCACGAGAAAGAGTGCAGCCACACACGTGGAACGTCTCTGTGCTGGGATGGGAGCGCACCAGAGCTTCAGCACCAGGGTTCTGTCAGCGCCCAGCACAATGGCGCATGCTGGCTGCCCCAGCCTCTCAGCGCAGGGGATGCTGTAGTTCTGGACGCAACCAAGGTGGCTGGGCCAGTATGATCGTTATTTGCTCTGTACAGATATGGAAACTGCAGCTGGGGGACAGAAGGTGCTTGAGATCACACCGTGCCTAAGTTGCAAAGCTGGGTTCAGACGTGGGGATCGGGCTCCCAACTCTGCTCTTAGCCCTGGGGTGCCCTGCCTCTTCCACATGGAGAGTCTCGTTCGGTAGTTGTGGGGTGAAGGGCTGGTAGAGGGAATAAATAAGAGTAGTCATATGTACTCAGCAAGATGCCAACCCTCCCCCGTGGCACAGACCCTCTTACCTTGCCAGACACCCCAAACCTGGGCATCACTGGGGTCCCCATTCTGCAAATGAGGACACAGGGTCCTGAGAGGTCACAGAGCCTGGTCAAGATGCACAGCTTGTGGTGCAGATCTGAGCTCAGGCCCTCTGGGCGCAGGTTCTGCTTTGCGCCTTTTGTGTGCATGCCATGCCAATCCATGTAGGAGAGATGCGTGCAGCCCTGGGCCTGCCCCCAGCAGTTCTGAGCCTTCACGACCACTCCCCCACCCCCGACCACTAGCGGCAGAAAGCAGGGTCCAGGGTGACCCTGTAACCTGGCCCGCTGCCCCATGGAGTCTGCCCAGACCCCAAGGAGCTACCAGGGGACAGGAGACAGGTCGAGAGGCAGCCGTGGTGGGCTGCCCCTGTGTTGGAGAGAGGGTGTGTGCAGGGCACTGGGTTCAAATGGTCTGTTTCTGAGAAAAGTTAACAAAGACAGTAAAGAGGCCCCTGGATGCTGGGCATGCTTCAGGCCCGGCAGCCAGGGAGGCCCTCACCTGCTCTTAAGATTCCCCCTTCTCTCTGGTTCACCTCTGTCCCGGGCCCAGCACGGTGCCTGGCCCCTGGGAGGGCTCAGGATGTGTTTGGGAATGTCCATCAGTCTCCTTTGCACCCTCCTTATCCCTGATTCACCAAATGGGCTTTTGCGGCTCAGAGAACCCACAGCAGCTATTGAGCATTGCCAGGTAGAGCATTGTTATGATCAGATGCTCAGAAGGGAGTGTGCCCTGGCCTTAGGAGGGAAGGGAGATGCCCAGCCAGGGGTCTGAAAGGTTCTCAGCCCCATCCCTGAACCAGCTTCTGGGGCAACCAAGGGTGTGAGCAGCAAGGACCTGGGAGCTCAGAGAAGTTAGGCCACTTCCCCGCAACCACACAGACGCTTGGCCCCACAGAGTCTGCTGGGGCAGAGGCCACCGGAGCCACTGGGTACTTTGTCTGCCTGCACCTGCAGAGGGATGGGGTGGGGTCAGGGGGGCGGGGACCTGGTTACTCAAACTCTGGATAACTGAAAACCACTTTATAATGGAAATAAGCAACAGTTTCCAAGAATCGGGCCCCAGGACAGTTGTCCTACTGCACCCCGCCCCTGGGTCCCCCCGCCCCACCAGGAGCCCTGTTAGAGGGACCTCCCAACACAGGGGCCTCACTGACTGGCCTTTGGGGAAGCCGTTGCACCCTTGTTCCCTTTCTCGGCCACTAGATGGCAGCCTCTGGGCACAGACGCCAAGGAGAGGGCACGTGGTGGGATCCAGAATCCATCTCTAGGGAGAATCTGGGGGGAGAAGTCCCCAGGGAATCGGACGTCCCTCCGTGAGGAAACCTGGCAGGGGATGTGTTCTCAGTGTCATATTCTGAATGGAGTCCCCTGAGCCCTGAATCCAGGCCTGAACTCACATGGTGTCCTCCACAGGGCCAGCAGGGCTAGGGACACCGTGGGAGAGCCAGCTACTGACCCTGCCTTGGGGCCCACAGGGCGGCCAGAAGGGTGGTCGGTCACTGTGCACTGGGGAGCACGGGGCTTGGGAGGGACAGCGTGGGCCCTCTGCACACACTTGCTGCAGGAGGAGGGACAGCTCTGGTGGATTTTCGTTTATTTACAACTCCTCCGTGATCTCAGGCAGTCCCAGTGGCACACAGCATACCTGGCCTCAGGTCTTCGTCATAGGCCGGCAGCGTGGGGCCAGGCAGGCCAGCCCCAGAGCTTGCATTCAGACCCCAGCCTCACCCTCTAGCCACACAGTGTCACGTGGGCCCATCACATAGCCCCTCTTTGACTCAGTTTCTTCATATGTAAAACAGGGAAGGTGCTAGATCTCATCCCACTAGGTTGGATCAACTGACTTAAAAAAAAATGGTAAAGCAGTCAGCAGAGTGCCTGGCACAGTGGGCAGCTAACAGTATTATTCTGCTATTATATTATTAATTGTTATTAATTAATGATCTTTTGCGATGGTGTGTTGTGTTGAAGTAAAACAGATTCCGTTCTAGGCTCCAATAATTGTAAGCATGTTTTCACACACAGGGAATTGCATACAACATTTCAAAGTACTTAGGTATTTTGCTGTTATTATTAATTATTATAGTTGCCTTTTATTATTTCCTAATAGTAATTGCTGTTATCTTCACTGTTATTAGCATTCTGTTGGACACCCCTGCATCAGCATCTCTCTGTGTCCAAGACCACCTTAAATGTGAGCACCCGAAGCAGCCCTGGCCGTCCCTCCTCGGTCAGCATTCACAGGGAACACATGTGCCTGCACCGTGTTCCGTGTTGTGAAGGCACTTGATCGGTCCAGTCTTTGTCTTTCCTCTCCTGCCAGTGAGGCACCTTTGCTAACCTTCCTTGATCCATGCTATTCGAGTAACAGCAGGGGCCATGGGGAGCCAGAAAGCCTTCTTTTCCACCCTGTCCCACCTCAGCCTTCCCCAAGCTGCTTGGAGCCAAAATGTGGGGGGCGGGGACATGGTCCTAGCCTGGTTGTGCTTGTACCTAGTGTGGGGTCTGCAGCGTGGCCCACCCATCTCCTGGGGGGTATGTTGAATTCTGTCGAGTACTTTCTCTGCATCAGTTGATGAGATTGTTTTTCTTCTCATTTATGTGACCACTGATGTCCATTGGCTTCTCAGATATTGAGCCAGCCTTGCATTCCCATAGTAGCACTAGACTCGGTCGCAATATGTCTCTGGATTCACGTCCTTACAATTTGGTCGAGACATCGTGAGAGATGTTGGTCCAGTTTTCTCATGCTGTCTTTGTCTGGTTTGGATTTCAGGATATTGCTGCCTTCATGAATTAATTTGTGAAGTGTTCCCCCATTAATCTTTACTGGGAAAGATTGTGTGGAATTGGTATTGTTTCTTCTTGGAATGATTAGTAAAATTCACTAGTCACACTGTTCGAGTCTGAAGATCGTTTTTTCAAATTTTTTTTTTAACTATTCAGTATCTTTAATAGATGTAAGATAACTTAGGTCATCCATTTCTTCTTGGGTGCGTTTGGATAGTTGGCAGCTTTCACAGAATTAGTCCATTTTGAATTGTTAAATTTGTCTGAGTGGAGTTGTTCCTGGAGTCCCTCGTTACCTTTTTAATGTCTGTTCTGTAGTGAAATCACCTCTTTCATCCCTGATATTGGTAATTTGGGTCTTCTCTCATCTTTCCTTTGTCAGTCTGGCTAAAATGTTATCAATTCTATTGATATTTTCAAAAAATGAGCTTTTAGTTTCATTGATTTTTCTCTGCCTTTCTAGCTCATTGATTTCTGTTGTTTTTAATTCTTTTCTTCCTTCTGTATGCTCTGAGCTTCTTTTGTTCTTTTTCTAGTTTTATGACTTATATGGTCTGTCCTGTTGAATATTCTGTGCACATTGAGAGGAATGTATAGTCTGTTGCTGAGCGGAGAGTTTTGATAGAAGTCAGTTAGACCCTTGGTGGTTTTCTGTAAATGTTTATAGCTTTGCTGGCCTGCTTTCTATGAGCTCTGTTGATCGCTAGGAGTGGAATATTGGTGTTTTCCAGTATAAATGTGCACTAGCCCGTTTTTTCCTGGCAACTGTCAGGGTTTGCTTCACATGTTTTGTTGTCCTGGTGTTAGGTGCATATTGGTTCAAGATTGTTACGTCTTCTTGGTAAATTGATCTTCTTTTATTTAATGTTGCTGCTTAGCCCTGGCAGTTAGTGTTTGCGTGGTATATTTTTTCCATTCTTTTACTTTTAACCTACCTATGTTATCATAGATGAAGCCGATTACTTGTAGCCTGCATATCATTGGGTGGTGTTTTAAAAAAAATCTATTCTGACAATCTCTTTTGTGTTTAGACTGTTTACATTTGATATAATTATTGCGTCTGTAGCTACCATTTTATTTCTGGTTTTCAATTTGTTCTCTCTTGTTCTTTTTTTCTTGATTTTTTTTTTTTGATTATTTGAAGATCTTACCTTTCCATTTTAATTGGCGGACTGAAGTTTTGACTATTTGTATGGCTTTTTGTGCATGCATGGTTGCTCTGGGATCCCAGTGCACATACTTAACTTTCCACGGTTCTGAAAGTTAATACTTTGCCACTATAAGTAGGAAGGGAAAACCTCACCACCGTGTGGGTTCCTTCATTCTCCCTTTATGTCCTAGTCGTCATATGTTTTATTTATTTATTTATTTATTTATTTTACAATTTATTTTGGTATCATTAACCTACAATTACATGAGCAATATTGTGATGATTAAACTACCCCCTTCATCAGGTCCCCCCCACCAACCCTATTACAGTCACTGTCCATCAGTGTAGTGAGATGAGAATCACTACTTGTCTTCTCTGAGTTGTACAGCCCTCCCCGTGCCCCCCCACCTTACTTCTGCTAATCGTAATACCCCTTTTACCCTCTTATCCCTCCCTTCCCACCCATCTTCCCCAGTCCTTTTCCCTTTGGTAACTATTGGTTCATTCTTGGGTTCTGTGAGTCTGCTGCTGTTTTGTTCCTTCAGTTTTTTTCTTTGTTCTTATACTCCACATATGAGTGAGATCATTTGATACTTATCTTTCTTGGCTTGGCTTATTTCACTGAGCATAATACCCTCTAGCTCCATCCATGTTGTTGCAAATGGTAGGATTTGGTTTTTTCTTATGGCTGAGTAATATTCCACTGTGTATATGTACCACATCTTCTTAATCCATTCATCTACTGATGGACACTTAGGTTGCTTCCATTTCTTGGCTATTGTAAATAGTGCTGCAATAAACATAGGGGTGCATCTGTCTTTTTGAAACTGGGCTGCTGCATTCTTAGGGTAAATTCCTAGGAGTGGGATTCCTGGGTCAAATGGTATTTCTATTTTGCATCATATGTTTTAAATCTGCATTCATTGAAAACCTTATCATAAAACATAAACATTTTTATTCAACCAACATAAGTATCTTAAAGAAGGTAAGAGGTGAGGAATATTCTTACATACATATTTACCATTTTGTTTTATTTCTTATATTAAGGTATCATTGATATACACTTTTATGAAGGTTTCACGAGAAAAACAATGTGGTTACTACATTCACCCATATTATCAGGTCCCACCACCACACCCCATTGCAGTCACTGTCCATCAGTGCAGTGAGATGCCACAGAGTCACTACTTGTCCTCCCTGTGCTACACTGCCCTCCCCATGACCTCCCCCACACCGTGTGTACTCATCATAATACCCCTCAATCCCCCGTCCCTCCCTCCCCTTTGGTAACCCCATTTGCCATTTTTGTTCCACGTCCTTTATTCCTGATTTTCAAAGTTGCTCTCTGGCATCATTTCCACTGACTGAAAGAACTTGCGTTAGCATTTCTCTTACAGATGGCATGCTGGTGACAAATTCTCTTGGTTTTCCTTCATCTGAGGATGTCTTGATTTGAGCTTTGTTCCCGTAGTCTGGACATAGACTTACAGGTTAACAGCACTTGTAAATTTTTGCTCCCTGGTTTCTGAAGAGGAATCTGCAGTCATTCAAACGGTTGCTCTTCTGTAGGGAGTGGGTCCTTGTCCTCTACCTGTGAGTAGGTTATTTTCCTTGTTTTCCTTTTCAGCATCTTGGCGTGGACTTCTTGGGTTAATCCAGTTGGGGTGTGCTAGGGTTCTTGAGTCTGTAAGGTCATGCGATTCTCTGTTAGTCAGATTGAATCATTTTTATTGCTCTCTCTTCAAGTTCATGCCCACTGATCCTTTCCTGTCTTGTTTTTGGGCCCATCCAGTAAGTTTTTTTATTTCTATCACTTCCCTTAAGAGTTGGCATTTTTCTAGCTGTCTGTGCTAAGTCAGTTCAGCTCATATCCTGGACATTTTTAACATTTTATTAAGAGACTCCGGATCTATTTACATCTTAAGGAAAAGAGTGTCTTAAGCAATGACTTGGTTGGGATCAGGCCCCAAGGTCCAACCAGCCTTTTATGGGCTGTGGCTCCAGGGTCAGTTCAGCTGTCAGGGCCTTTGCTCGCTGTTCAGACCCATCCCACACCAGTGCCGGCAGCAACCAGTCTTCCAGATGGCAGTGGCTCATCTCCTAGGTCCATTCTCAACATCCTCAGCCTGCTGTTAAGGTCCGACCCACACACGCACGGTTTGGAGTTGAGCCCAGGCTCAGTATCTGCTCACTCCTCTGCTCATCCTCAGCACGACCTCCCGGATCCAACCCAGGCCTCCGGGGCCTTAATTTCCCAGCTTGGCCACAAGCTTACTGCCAATGTGTCTTCACCCACGACCAAGTGGCGGAAGAACAGAGAGAAGAGGAAAGCGATGGGGATCCATCGCATGTTCTCGGAACCGCAGCTCCTAGGGCCCGAGAGAAGGTTTCTCCTTTTTTCAGAGTTTTAGTGTCTGCCCCGAGGCCACTGCCACTGTGAGATCCATTGAGAGAAAATGCAATAAAAAATACAAGGGAGGATTTGCCCTGTGCTCTCTGAACATGAGGATTCCCTTGAGTCAAAACACAAAGGCTTGGAGCGCTTTTTACCTGTGCTTGATGTAGGCTCGTGGCCTCCAGGCTACCTTCAAGTGCAGCCAGGTTGCACCACTGTCCACGGGTTATGTGAAATCTGGTCTGCTTCCCAGTTTGCCCGCTGCTGTGTGTTTCTTAGCCCTCAGATAGCTTCTCCTGCATCCCCCCTTGATGTAGGGCACACTCACGGGGGAGACTTGGTGGAGTACGCGGATACGCCACCTTCCCCGGAGCTAGACCCTCTCGCTGACCTTCTTGAATCTGTACGTTTATTTCTTTCATCAAATTTGGGGAGCTTACATCCATTATTTTTTAGTGTTCTTATTGAGGCGTAATTGGCATATAACATTAGTTTCAGGGGCACGACATAACGAGTCAATATTTGTATTATGTTGCAATCACCACAATAAGTCTAGTTAACATCTGTCACCACAAATAGTTACAAAAACATATTTTTCTTGTGATGGAGACATTGTTTCTTAAAGTATTTACATTTCTGCCTTATTCTCTGGGACTCTGACTTACCCAAGTCTTATATCTTTATATTGTCCTTTGAAACCCAATACACTCTTAATTTTTTACAGATGTTGTTCTCTCTTCTTCAGATTGGATAACTTCTAACTATCTACCTCCAAGTTGGCTGACTCTTTTCTCTCGTCTCTGTTCTGCTATTAAGACCATCCATTGAATTGTTTTTCAGGTACTATGTTTTCGTGTTCTAAAACTTCCAGTTAGCTCTTGCTTATGCAAAGTCAGCCGCATCTCCCTGCCTCCGTGGGGCAGTTCTAACGACAGCAGGAACGCCGTGGTCCACTCACTCCAGCATCTGTGTCGTCTCAACTTTGGCACCTGCTGGTTGTCTTTTCTCTTTAGAATGGAGCCTGTTTCCCTGACCACTTTGGACTGTTTGCTTGACGGTGGGGGGGTGGGTGTATCATGTTGTGCAGACTCTGGATTCTGTAACAGTCCTCTGAAGGATCTTTGTTTTGTTTCACCTGACAGTTACCCTGGTTAGATTCCAGCTGTAAGCTACTCAGTAATTTAATCTTTCGCTGCAGGTGTTTGAGCGTGCACACACAGGCAC